>WAAD01004100.1:0-265452 GCA_013389945.1 Fregata magnificens | reverse complement strand
TGCAGGCATGCAGCACACGTTTGTAAATGGTCTGAACAACTAAACTTTGAGATTTACTGAGTGTTTGGAGTGTTACAGTGTCTCATTTAGCCAACCACTTCAGACTTTTCTTTAGATAAGTTTCTTACCTAAAGAAATGTTAGTATAATTTGAAAGCAAAAGGAAGTTACTTGCAGTTCGTCAGACTAATCGGTCGTCACTGGCATCAGTAAAAATGGAAGGTTGAGACAAAAATGAATGAGGATATTCAGATAGGTGTTACCCAGGTTAATTTAGTGACCTAAGCAAGTGCTAGNGATATGCATTTGCTTTTTGATACAATTCTTGGGCTTCTGATTCTTGGGCGCTTGGCTGGAGCATGCTAACACTGATGGCAGGTGCAGGCATGCAGCACACGTTTGTAAATGGTCTGAACAACTAAACTTTGAGATTTACTGAGTGTTTGGAGTGTTACAGTGTCTCATTTAGCCAACCACTTCAGACTTTTCTTTAGATAAGTTTCTTACCTAAAGAAATGTTAGTATAATTTGAAAGCAAAAGGAAGTTACTTGCAGTTCGTCAGACTAATCGGTCGTCACTGGCATCAGTAAAAATGGAAGGTTGAGACAAAAATGAATGAGGATATTCAGATAGGTGTTACCCAGGTTAATTTAGTGACCTAAGCAAGTGCTAGTTAAAAACCTTTTGGATATTACACGTGTTTTGTTTTAGGAAACATAAAGGAAAAGCACTGTTCTCTCTCTTTTTTTTTTTTTTTTTTTTTTTTTTTTTTTTTTTTTTTTTTTTTTTTTTTTTTTTTTTTTTTTTTTTTTTTTTTTTTTTTTTTTTTTTTTTTTTTTTTTTTTTTTTTTTTTTTTTTTTTTTTTTTTTTTTTTTTTTTTTTTTTTTTTTTTTTTTTTTTTTTTTTTTTTTTTTTTTTTTTTTTTTTTTTTTTTTTTTTTTTTTTTTTTTTTTTTTTTTTTTTTTTTTTTTTTTTTTTTTTTTTTTTTTTTTTTTTTTTTTTTTTTTTTTTTTTTTTTTTTTTTTTTTTTTTTTTTTTTTTTTTTTTTTTTTTTTTTTTTTTTTTTTTTTTTTTTTTTTTTTTTTTTTTTTTTTTTTTTTTTTTTTTTTTTTTTTTTTTTTTTTTTTTTTTTTTTTTTTTTTTTTTTTTTTTTTTTTTTTTTTTTTTTTTTTTTTTTTTTTTTTTTTTTTTTTTTTTTTTTTTTTTTTTTTTTTTTTTTTTTTTTTTTTTTTTTTTTTTTTTTTTTTTTTTTTTTTTTTTTTTTTTTTTTTTTTTTTTTTTTTTTTTTTTTTTTTTTTTTTTTTTTTTTTTTTTTTTTTTTTTCTTTTTTTTCCTCCCCCCTCTAGATCAGACAAGAAGTTATCTGCAGTTGTCTTGAAGGTGAATTCCTACTAAATGGCTAGAAATGGCTACTATGAAGTATTTTCAAAGTAGCACTAAACCAAAGATTTTTCTGCCTTCATACTGACAGAATTCCAGACCAAAGGAGTTGAACTGATGCTTAGTTTATGCAATTGATGATAATATTTTATTGTCAAAAAGCAGCACTCCTGTCTTCAACGTTACTGAAGGCACAAAACAAAATTTGAGAAATTGAACAGTGTAGGTTGTGGTCCATGTTTTCCAGCGAATGGTTCTCTGTGGTTCTTCAATGAAGGCAGGTGCTCAGCTGTAACGATAGGAGGGTCCAGGTGCAAAACTGTCCATAAACATTAAGTTTAGTGGGCAAAATTCTGCCTTTGAAAGGGAAGCTGGCCTGGCTGGGACTCAGCTCGTAATTAAGATAGGATAGCTTTTTTTCCTCCCATGTTTTGAAGTGTATGCTAGCACTTGTCTTTCTGTAAGGTAGGCGCATGAGGTCACCTGAGGCACCACTACATTTTATAAGGTAGAAGGAAAATCTGATTTAGTTTGTACTGATTTTGCTCAGTTAACAAGTTCATGTGATTGCTCTGGAGAGGTGTGTAAAACTGTAGGTGTGACTGGGTTTCCGTGCTCTAGTTTAGTGTTAATGCATCCCTAAATGCACAGATTTAAATTGAAGAGTACAAAAACAAAACAAAAAAAAACAACCAAAAAAAGCAAAAGCAGTGAGAATATGCGCAGGCTGTAGGGCCTAGCTCCATAGCAGTGAACATAACAGCATCAACTGGAAGAGATGTCTCCTGGCTGGCTCTGTGCAGGCTACCCTGTCCAAGGCTGAGCCTAACATCAAAGAGAGATGCTAAACCCCCAGCAGGCAGGAGAGGGAGGGAGCTGAGCAAGCGGTCAGGGAGGTGATGCTCAAGGTGTCAGTGCAAATGCTGACAGGCTGGGAAGGCTCAGAGAGACGTGGAGGGGGTGCTCTGCAGACCGCACGGGCAGCTTCTCCCAGGCCGACGCTGGTGAGTACGACCCCTTCCTAACTGGCTCCCTTACCTAAGGAGCGAGGCTTCGTGCAGTGGGCTCCTTATCTCGTGGCTAGCGGAGAGGTCGCGCCGTGAGGCTGCGGCAAGGAGGATGTGCCTTCCCCGAGGACTCCCTTGAGCATCCGTTGATCAGATCCCGTGAAGAAACACCCCCTCAGCAGCGTCGGGGTCGCGCCGTGGCCACCCTCCTGTGTAGGGGCTCCTGATGGAGACGCCTGGGGAGTGCCTGGTATGTGGGAATGCAGCGTGGGATGCTGGAGCATGGTGCTGTATCGCTAGAGCCTGTGGAGGAAGCTCTTATGTAGCATGTAAAACCTGGCGAGTCAATGAGTAAGCCGTAGCCTTACGTAAGAGTGTAGTTAAAGAGTTAGCTGCAGATAAGGGGTGACTGAGATATGTTGACTTTTGTTATCCAATAATTGATGCTCTGCTAAAAGGAGTTGGTTTTTAATTTGTTGAATCAGCTGTGTTCATAGTCTGAGAGTGAAACTTTCGACAGCTCCAGCCCGATTTGGACCAGTTGCAGTAGGTCTTGTTATCTAGGACCTGGTCCAGTATATGGAGAGTTATGGAGTGTTATCTCTGTTGCCTAATGTCTGCATATGATAACTTTTGGTGATGTGAGACTGCCAAAAAAAGACAGAAAGAAGTTCTGGTAGCTTTCTAAGAAAGGCACTCAGCTTTTTAAAGGAAGAAGCTCTCTTTGATATATGATATCCCGGAATGTTAAATGTGAGTCCAACCTTGCAGCACAAAGGGCTGCAATATTTCTTACCCCAAAGACATTTGGAGAGTTTTCAGTGAGGCCTGGCCTTTGTTTCTAAGTATTTATATGATCTGTGCTGCCAGGAATACTGGTAGTTACATGCCGTTTTACAAGGACATGTATTTAGCGTTTAATGTAACAACAGCACTTGTGTAGGGGCTCTTACTTCGTTACAGCAGGGCTTATTCACATTCACAGGTCTGACAAGTCTTTCATCCTGTTCTGCCTTTCTGCCATTTCCCATGCGTTGCAGCTAAGCAGCGGGTTTCTCACCGCCACCTTGCCCGTGCCGCAGTGGTGAGATGTCTGAACTGTGTGCACGTGAGGTCTCAGAGTGAAAGAATTTCCGTAGCTCTCACTGCTATGTGTGCTGCCTAGGTGGTTACATATCTATCCATCTATTTATGAATAGATAACATCTCTGTTAGGAGAAGCTGGTGTCTACACTCACTCGCTGGGAATTCTATCAGCAAAACCAGATAGACCAAAGTAAGGAGAGGAACATCAACAACTGTACTTTTAAAGCTCAGTGATGAACAAACCCAGCTTCTGGCACCTAAATTTGGAAGTGCAAACCTCCTAACACAAGTTACAGAAAAATAGCAGCCATTTTTTCACCCATTCCTAGATGTGTTTGCCACAGAGCATCTGCACTAGCAAAGCCAAATTCTGACACATTGTCAAAATATTCATTTTTTTCAGAAATAATTATGGTTACTTTATCACACTGTTGTGAACTCACATGATTGATTTGTGTGGTAACTTATTCAGAGGTGAAAATCAAGCTGGGCTGTAACAGAGTATAGCGGCTCTCAGCTTTTGAGGGCTTCTGTACTGCCAGGGCTTTGCTTTTTCTGCAGAAGCAAGGGAGGCCATGGAAAAGCCTTTGCTATTTGCAATGAGATTCCTCTTCTCAGAGGTGTGGGTCAAAGCTAATTCAAGGCTGCCCCCTTCCAGAAGCAGGAAAGTTGCATTGTTGAGAGTGTAGTTTCCCTTAGCAAGCAGTTGTCCTCCTGGGCTGGAGGAAGGAAAACTGGGAGATAAGATGATCGAAGACTTGCCTTCTCTTCCCAGCACGTACAACACAGCACCTCCGCCTGGAAATGAAAGCAATGTGGGGGACATTGTTGTACCAAGATACCTGGGCCTGTGTAGTTGTCATTTGTTTTTTTCCAAAGAGTAACAGCATATCCTTCGTGGTGATGGCCGTCCCACCTAACTCCTTTAGCTTATCTTTAGACCAAACTAAACTGTACCATTTGTTGATGGTTAAACTCTGCTGATGGGTATGTTATATAGGAGATCAATTTAGAATAGAAGCTCAAGTTTTTTTCTGGTAGTTAAGTCTGCAGGAGCTTTCACTGACTAAGATTTTACAGCTAGATAATAATCCCATGCAGTTACCTTGCCGTTACAAAACAGCTGCTTGGCAGTGGAGTGGCCTGTCTGTTCCAGACTGGACCTCAGAAATGGGTAGGCAAGTTGTGGTTGGAAATAGAAGATGGCTGTGGCAGGTTGGAGAATGCTAAACTGAAAAGCTGTCAGCTAATGGGATTATGAAGAAAATCTTGATTTGCTATGCATGTTGTCAATCTTATTAACGTGGTCTCTTCATGGTTTAAGACTTTGGTCACTCATGGGTCATCCACCTCAGACTGTAGTCACATCACAGGGATGTAATAACAGAAGCTGTTTACCCATAGAGTGCTGCAATGCCTGTATCTGTTATCTTTCAGGATCTATCAGCCAGATTATCAGGTTTGCAAAACGATAACAAATCTGGCACGTTGACTGAGGTGGTGGAATGGGTAATGGATTTCCTTGACTCCGGCAGCCTGAACTGGTGGATGGTGGATGGCTTGGGAGGGGAACGCTTGGGTGCGCTCCTGCTGGTCTCCACTCTTTCTCTCTGGGCACTTGCAAGATACTTTAGTGCAAAACAGATTTTAAGCACCACCGTCACAGAGTTGCCTCAGACCTGCTTTGTGTCCCGGGGTTTGCTTTTCCAATTCAGTATGCTATTCCTTGAAATGTCAGCCACCTCTGGCGTTATTCACCTAAGTTGTAAAGTTTTCTCTCTCTCTTCGCTTGGCTCGGGAGGTGGGGAGGTTTTGGGACCATTCCAGGCTTTTCTGAAGCGGCTTTTTCCACTGTCGGGCAGGGTCTGGCACCGAGTCAGCCGCTGCTTCCTGGTTCTCACCCTTCCCTTGCAGGCAGACGGATGACCTGCCTTAAGGGAGCAACCTTTCTTGGAAGGTGAAATCGGGCACATAAATTAAACACTGACCATAAACGTTAGCAGCCTACGTACCTATGAAGATATTAATCCCACGTTAGCACTCCTCGGTGCAGTGTTCACTGATTAATTAATTAGTATTTGTGCAGTGCTTTGATGATGACAGTGATATGTAAATTTCTGTTATCATCATAGATGAGCATATTACACTAAGCCAGGAACATTACTGAGATAATTTATCCATATTCTGGTGAGAGAGGTGTGTGTTTATTAGGAGACCTCAGTGAGGCACAGAACGCATCTGTTACAGTTCAGAAGAGGAAAAATTTGATAACCTAGTGGCAGTCTTATTAGACACATCTTGCCCTGTGCTGAGGAGGAATGAAGATACTAATTTACCTGTCTTCCTCTGTTTGTGGGTTGTGATGTCAACTAACTTTTCTTCCTTCCCCGTTTCTTCTCTGGAAGACGCCTCTCTCATTTTATTTTGTGAGTGCTTGAGTGCCATCAATTTTATCTTGCCTGAGTATCAGTGGAAGAGGATAAAGGAAGACACCCTTTAAGGAGCTGGGTCCATCCTGGGCTGCTCAGGAAAGGAACATGTATCTTACCTGTCTCTGCAAAACATGATCAAGGGGAGCTTGATCCGCCCCCCTCGGCATTCACCAGGGCTGGGGGAGTTCCACCTAGAGGTGTGAGTTTCCTGTTCCTTTGTCATCCTTGCTCTTCATGTTTCTGATCTCTTCTGCCCACTCTATTTAGTCTTTACCATTAAAATTGTTTTTCCCTGGTGCTGTGCTTAACTTGGTCTGAGTTCATGCTTTGCATAACTAGATGTGAGAGAAAATGTGATCTGATAATAATAGCAGGGATGCTTTTTGATCATGGTATGTGCATATCCGTTAGCTTAAGGAGAAGCTTGCTTGGGCCTAAAATAGCACTCATTGGACAGACATAAAATTAAAAGACTAAGTCCTGTGAAATAAGAGCCCCTGTCTAGAAATCTCCATGGCCCTGACCTTACCAATGGTTCTCTTCATAGAGATGTTGCACTTAACATGGACCATCATTGACTTCTGGGCTGCCCGCGCAGTTGGGGAAGGTTTGGGAGGGGAGCCTGTGCGATGGGAGGAACCAGGAGGGCGGCTGACCTTGCAGTCAGGGTCTATTAATTGCCTCTTTCAAAGCAGTACGTTCCAGTTGGGCTCTTAGTGTTTGCTGTAACTCTGGGCTGCTCTCTTTCTCAGCTGCAGGGGAGTGATTCGTACCTTAGAGGCCTTCAAAATCATTCCTCTCTCTTCATTAATCAAGGACTTAATCAGTTTACAGGGATCTAAGTGGCCTTTAAGCCCTAGGTTTTTAAGTTCCATGGAAATTTTCCACTCACGATAACATGCATATTCACCCAAGTTAATGGCACGATACTTCTCTCGGGAGATCATTTTCTGACTGGTCTTATTGCAGGTAACATTATCTGTGGACAACTAGTATCTGATGGGATCCCTTTGCTCCTGCTCAGGGAAGAGATGAAGACTCCCAGGCGGCTGCATTCCACAAACAGCTCTGAGTTACTGGGAATCCCTGTGGGGCCCAAAAAAATTCTTGGTGGTTTTTCAGGGAATGTTTTTCAGTCATTTTACAAAGCTTTGATGGTAGAATAGAAGTGATGGAAAAAAAATACCTGAGCCACTTCATGCTGTTCTTTTTCGTCATGTTATGATATTTGAAACGTACCGATTTGGTAGATTTTAGCTGTCAGGAAGAGAAATTTCCCATGGATGCTTTAGACTTGAGAATACTTGTACTTTACTTTGCTGGAATTTTTAGGCAACAATAATAAATAGTCTTTGCATGTGAACTTGTATCAAGAGAAACAGAGATATTAATCCCTTAGGGGAAATCATAACTGTTTTGCTTTCTAGATGAATTTCAATTAATTTCATATGGTCTCACATTGATTTTCATCTTATTTTTGTAAGCTCTCCTCCTCTGTTTTATTCGTTGCTTTACACCAGGGTCCCTTTGCTTTCCCCAAAGTTCCATCTACCTTTTTTCCTTGTCTCTAGTGGGATATTCAGTACTTCTCACTATCTCAGCCTGGCTTGATTCCGTATCTTAGGAAACTCCTCCATCTTCTCTCAGGTTGCAGATTGCTAATGTGATGCTCCCTGCAATCTGCTGGAGGCTTCCCCTAATTCTTGTCTTGTCATTCTCTCCCCTCTGTGTTTTCTTCCCCTTTCAGTCTCTTACAGAATTTTTTTCCAGTTAATGGTCTCTTGCAAAAGCCAATTGGCTGTGGCTAAAGAAAATAAGGTCTTTTCAGGCATTGCTTATCTCTGCCTT
Organism: Fregata magnificens; assembly: GCA_013389945.1. Classification (NCBI taxonomy): domain Eukaryota; kingdom Metazoa; phylum Chordata; class Aves; order Suliformes; family Fregatidae; genus Fregata; species Fregata magnificens. The sequence goes on along the minus strand of WAAD01004100.1, from coordinate 257,698 downwards.
GACTTCCAGCAGTGCCCTGTGCCAAATATGTTGTGTATTTATAGAGGTTACCTTTTTCTCCAGCAGTAAGGTGGTAGCTGTAGGAAGAAGACGGAGCTCAGCAAGATGCAGGTGATTTTCTTAACTTCCTCAAGTTGTCTGCTCCATGCAAATGTCTTATGCCTGTATGCTCTCTTCCTCTATGAAAGGCTGTATAGCAAAGGTAGAGGTGAGGGAATAGGACTTAAATCCAGGTGTGTAATTTTCTATCTGAGAAAGGAATGTGAAGCTAGCGGGTATGTTGCTTGATGGTAAGTTGAGCTCAGCTTTTGTTTTTCCTTAGTTATATGTTAGGAGGCGAGGGAATAATTCTGTCAGGCGGGAACTAGCAAACTGGGAAATGCTGCTTTCAAAATTTAAAAACATAAATATATGGGGGAGGACTTCTGGAACAAGTGGCACTGGAATAATGGGCTGCATTTCTATAGAAGTGGATTATAAGTGAAGGAAAAAGATTGTTTGCTGTTATCATTCTCTTTAGTTGTCACTTCATGTCTTTTGTCAGGGTAATCGTAGAAGTGGACCTTTCTGAAATCATAAATGGCAGCTATAAATCATTGCAAGGTGGTAACATACAGGCATCTAATTGATAGCTGATTTGCTCTTACAAAACCTCCGTCTTGGGGGACAGGTTTTCAGAAGCATGGATTCAGAGATCTGGTTTTCTTGTGTTTGCAAATGGTTAATGTGCCAACATGCTTCCCAGTTGGCTGTGGTTGTGAGTTGTCACTTGTGGCCTTGAAAATCTTCTCCTAGTGAGCCAACAGGTAAGAAGATGTAGATATCGCTCAGAATGTTGATATGCAAGATTTTGGTTGCCCTTCAGGTCCACTGGCCTACATGCAGAGGGCTATTCCTCAGTCTTTTTTCTAGTCTCATTCAAATGAACTAGTTTTATATCTTCCTTTTTCTGATGCCAGTTCCTGATTCTCATTTCTCTAAAAGTCTCACTTTGGTTCTCAGAAGCAAATGAGGGCAATTAGCCTGATCTTAGTTTGCAAATTACCTTTAAGAACAAATTAAGCTGAACGTTTTCCACCCGAGTTCAGTGTTCTTGCTTCTACTTGTGCTTAAAGGTTAGTCACTTTTAAATCAATATTCAAAGTTTTGTCTGTCCAGTACTGCTTATTGGTCCCACACTTTCTTTTTTTTGCTGTACTTTTCCCTTCCTTTTTTAACTGTCTTCCTCCATCTTTGCCACCTTTTATTTTTCACTGCTTTGCTCAATTTCCTGCACTTCATGGAACTGAACTCAGTCTCCATGAAGTCGGCTTTCCACAGTCACTGCCCCTTGGGGCAGCCTGGCGTGCTCCATCCTGGCAGAGGGAAGGCTGCACCGTGCTGCTCCAGGGCTGCTCTGCTCCATGAGAGACCAAGCGTGCTGGCAGCGCTGCTGCTCGTGCAGCACTTGAGCTGGCAACTCAGCATAGCGTTGTGCCGGGCCAAGTAGGCAGATGAAGTCAATTTGAGGTAGCTTGACTACCTCCCAATGGCTTTGGGCAATGCACAGAGGAAGCCTGAGTAATCTCTTGTGGAAAGGAATGTGGAAATGCTTCCCCCATTGCTGCTGCATTTTTCCTTGCGTGAACTGTGTCTCCTGTGTTTTGCGTATAGACATTCATTGCTGTAAGCCGTTCTTTGAGATCCAGGGGCAGATACAGGACCAATTCAAGGGAGGCGAGTAGAGGTTTAAACTCTTCTTTTTGTGTCATGTTACGTGATGGTGCAATCCCGCATGGTGGAGTAGCAGATGAATTGAGTGCATGATCCCCAGTGCTGCAATAGCTTTTTCCCAGTTCTCCGCATTTCTTCTCTGTGGGACTTTGAGATGAGCTGTGCGTAGCTTCCTAGGGTTGAAGGGGACACTAAGGAGTTATTGAATAATGGACCTCTGCAAAACATCCAGTGTAGTGGATAAAATTCTTTCTTTTTAAGTAACAACACTTGCCATACAGTTATTTTGAAATGTTCAATACCATGTACTTTTTTCTAGTGCGAGCATCCATGCAGAAGGACATTGTCAGTATGCAGCAGAAAAATCTCAGTGTGTGGGCAGCATAATGTAAAGGTTGGGGTTTGCTTTGATTAGAAAAGCAAATGATTGGTTGTTTTGGAGTCAACTAAAGGGTTTTTTTTTTTTCCTTCTCTTTCTAGGTGGTTATTGTTATTCTTAAATTTTGTTGGTTTTTAAAACAAAAAAAAAAGGGTAAAATGAGGTGGGTTTTTTTGGGGGGGGCCATGCATTCTAAAAATATACACTATTTTGGATGAAAAGATAAGTGGGTTTGATAGTAGAATTCTGACTTTCTGTTGGCTTCAGGAGATGCTGCCTTGACCACTAAGCTAATAAGAGCTAATCTTTAGTAGGTCTAGCATCATGCATAAAGGAGATGAGAACAGAAAAAAATATGCCTTGGAGAGGGGTTTTGTCAGTGATGCTGCAGAGAAGAGGGCCAGAGCCTGATGCCTAGACCTAAAGCCAAGACCTAAAGCCAGGCGGTATAGGCGGCTCACGTTGACGCTGCGGACAGCAACACCTCTGTAGCAAGCTTGTCGTGGAGACAGCTGGTTCAGGTGAACCCTCCTCACTTCTAGGTAGTTTTGTTCCTGTCGAATGAAGCAAAACGAAAGCGTAGAGATCTTTAAGGGGCTTGAAGTACAGTCTCTGCAAGTCTCAGTCTCCGGGGCTGTCTGCATAGCGTGGTGGAGGCACAGGTGCCCAGTGAGCACAACCCCAGCCGGCAGCGGAGCCGGGAGCCGTGCCCAGGGTGTACCTAGCCCAGACTCAGCCTCCCCTCGCTGCTGGGACCTGTTTTGGGGATTTCTTAGAGGCCAGTGCTCACTGCTGGTGGCTGAATCACTGCTTTGCCATTGCCAGCTCTGCTGCCTTTCTCCGAGAGAGCTCCAGCAGTGCTTTTGCTGTCAAAGCGGCTGACAGGCAGCATGGTGCTGGCTTCCCCAAGTCAGTCCGGGGCGGGGATTTTTTTTACTGCAAGAATTGAAGCTTCTTCATTTTTCTGACTCTTTGGGAAAGTGAATTCTGACAAGTGTGGCGTAAATCCTCCCCCAGCATGCCAGCTCAGTGACAGTCCTCGCTGCATTGGTAGCAAATAACTCTCTCCTACCTTTCCCTTAAGTATGCCTGTTGAGGATGCTGGTATAGCCTGTGATCTGGCACTGTGCTGTTAACAGAGGTAACTTTTACGGTATAAGCCTGTCAAATTTAATTTAAGGGTATTATAGCTAATAACTCCCTATGTGAGTGTGCCTTTTTACAGGAATATAAATGCTTTAGACTCTCTTGTGACATGGAGTGAGTGAAGCAAGTGATTTTAATAAAATATTTTTTATTAAGTTCTTAGTTCTCTCAGAAAAAAACCCCTGTATTCTTTCTTATCTCATTAGTAAGGGAAGGAGTAAGATATGGCCTTGTGTTCTCAGACCATTTGTAAAAACAAAACTAGAAGCAGTCCATGGAGATTTAATTCTCTATTTTTTTACTAGAAGCGCAGGGTACCTTGCGACAGTATCATATTCTCACTGTCTAAAGTCAAATTCGATCATGGTACAAGTTCATGGTGTGTATTAGGTATGTCTCTATTTTAAGTACTAGGTTAAAGTTGTAAGATAGTCTTTATAATTTGGTATATCATAGCTTTTCAAACCACAGTGTGACCATTTTTGGGGATAACATGTTTATTCTGCTCACTCACTGTGCTATTTGTAGTACAAAGTGTAACACCTCAAGCTCATCTTTTAAATCCCAACCTCAACAAAAAAAATTGTTGTTTTGGTTTTGCGGGGGAGTGGGGGGGGGTGGGGGGTGTTGGATTTTTTTTTTTTTAAAGTATTTTTATTCTCTGCTAGTTACACACTTTTGTTTTTCCAGTTAGAGTGCTCACTGAGAAGGAGGGTTAATGGAGGCACGCACCGCTGACTACAGGAGATGGATTGATTTTTGAAAGCAAGTGAAAAATGCCTAAAATACTTTAGCTTTTTTTCTGATTTCCTGGTCTCTCTAGTCCTGAAAGAGAAGGAAAAGAATGAAATTAAAACCAGCCTTACAAAGAGCTCTTGTGGTGATGGGGTTTGTGTTTTGTCTCTTTTCCAGTGGTGATAAGAAATGAGTTCTAAGATACAGAAAGAATGAGATTTGCGGCTTTTTCCCAAGTAAAAGCATTAGTGAGCTTTAAGTATAAAATGGGGAGAAAAGCAGTGAGCTAAAAATGGTGGAAGCTTATTGCACTGTTAGAAGAAGCTGTTATAATCTTCCTGCCTTCTGAATCACGTAGTGAGCACATGCTATATTGCGTGCTTGGTTTCTTTTTAACATAGAAGGGCATGTTATTAACACTCTGTGTTGTGAAGGCCATGATGTTAGTATGTTTATATTTTTCTGCAGGATGCAAGGTCCTGCAAAGTATAGTCTTCCCTTTGTACAGCATTGCACAGTTTGTTAATACATGTTTCTTCCTCTGAAATTCCATGTAACATCGTGAAGCTTTGACAGGACAGACTCAAGGCTGTATTGATATGATAGATCTGCAGTAAGAGATCTTATCTGACAGTCATCTGCCTGGTTTAATTACAGATTTGTTTAAAATTTGATCTTTTGCTCCAATCTGACAGAAGCTAAACTGATATATAGTCTGTATTTTACTATATGGTTAATATATTGGACCAAAGTTTGTCTTTCCTATGATTTGATGGTCTGCATCTTTTCAAACCGCAAAAGAACACTATTATATTCTCCAAAATAGGGAGCATATTCTTTTATTATATACCCCCTTCCCCAAGTGGGAGGATAATATAATAGAAGCATAACAGAAGAAACATGCAAAATACTCACACGTGATGTTTAAGGGAAAAGTGTCTGTACACCACAGTACAGTGCCATATCTGTCCACGCAGAGTATTGCCTCATATATTGTGTTCCCTTGTGTTTGAATTCCAGCTATGGAGCATGCAAGGAAGAGTTTCTATTGCTTCTTCCTAACTTATGTCCCCATGAGGGTACTTGGGTGTTTTGCTTTCCAGATGCCTTGACGCAGCGCTTTTAAATGCTTGGCATTTGAGTGTTCTTGTAACAAATGGAAGTGCTAGTGCAGGAGTAATATGCCCCTATATACATATTCATAGGCAGTCAGTATCTATGCCAGTCTTTCAGTGATGGAGATTTTGAGGCTTGTGTACACAGAGTAAAGCAGAAGAAAATTGAAATGTGATACCTGGTGGTCTCATCAGGCTCTGGTACCATTTCAAAGGTGTTAATACCTTCCAAAGAAGGTATTCCTTCCTCCAAGGAAGAAAAGGAGACAACGATAATCCATATGTCAGCTTAGCCTGTTTCCTTGCCTAAGAACAGATGGCAAAGCCAAGCATTGTGTTGATCGTGCTGTTACACTCTGAGTCAGTCATAATACCTATGATGGTATCATCTTCTAGAGAAGGTTTTCAATATCCTTTGCATGCTGAACATGCAGCAGTACAAGAAGACAGAACAATTTGAGTAAAATCATTCCATGAAAAAACCACTCAAACTTTGTGTGCCAAAACATACAAAGTTTGATTAATTTATGGCAAATCAAAGATGTGAATCTTAAAACCACAGGGTCTACTAGGATGTCTTTCAGGTGAGCCAAGAGTCTGGAAGCCCTGACGTTCCTGGTCTAGAGTTGCCTACGTGGAGACACTGGCCCAAAGTCACAAATTTTGAGAAGTCCTGAATTTGCTAAGTGAAACTAAGGCAGACAGAGGCATTCTGGTAAACGTGGTTTTTTCCGTCTTTTTCTCCAGCCCAGAACCTCCTGCTGTAACACATTTTGAAAGTTTTGCTGTGGACATGACGTGAGCTGAAACTAAATTTTAAAATAGTTACCATTTCATGAGAATGAAAAGCTCTGTGCTTCCAGTTCTGTTCCAGCTTTGCTGCTGCAGTCCAGAAGGTTAAAACTTAAAGCCATCTGGTCTTACAGGAATGGGAAATATTTTTGTACTAGCTAAAACACTAAAGCAGGAAAAAAAGCAGATATCATAGTTTCCAAAATTCGTGATTCTCTTTTCCTAATGCAATGATCAAGTTTTCTCTTACGCAGATAACCTTTTCCAAATATTCAATACTTCTGAACTTTCTGATTAGGTACAGGCAAAAAGTACTCCCTAAAACTGGACAAGATTTTTTTGTTTTCTGTTTTTTTCCCTTCATTTAAAGGCTGTCATGGGCTTTTATGACAGTGGAGTTGCCTGAATACAAATGCATGAACATCTCCCATTTTTAGGCTAATTCCTTTGTCGTACAATACAGCAAAATCAGAATTTAATTTGCTGCATGAACTTCCATGTTCAAAACAACTTGCTGGACTGATAAACCAGGACTGGCACTTGAAGTCATCTTCTGAACTTGCTTTGAAATTAATCTTCTCTGTCTGAAGACCCAGTGGGTCAGGTTCACTTTTCAGTGCTCTGGTTTTACATCATTGGGAGCTGGCTGACACTGATGTAACTCAATCATGAATCACTTTCTTCCTGCTACCAGGTGTGTTGAAGTGAATGAGTATGTCAAAAAGATGAAAATATTTTACCTCCTAGCTGAAGTTGATAAAACCAGGATGCATTGTGTGGGGGTTAGCTAGAAAAGGAAACTGAAATATGTATTTTGTTTACCTTGGTGATACAAAGTAAAATTACTCTGAAGTAACATAGCGCTTGGCCTGGGTCTTGCTGACAGTCTTTGAGTTAATGTAACGAATATAGCAGTGACAGATTTGTCTCACTGAGTTACTGGTAAGCCATTATGGGTAGGATTTTTTGAGCATGAGCTTTCTCATCTACCAGTTAAACATATAAGGCAATTGTCTCGTACCTCACTGTAGTTGATAGAAGGAGCAAACACCTCTTTAGGTCAAAGCGTTGCCTTCTAGGATGCTGGGATGGGTGGGATGAGTTGCTGAATAGCTCAACCCAGCCTATATCTGTGATTCAAGAGAATAGCTGCACACAATAGATAGCAAAACTTCTTAAACTAAGCATGTACTTAGATGTTTTGCTGACTGGCAGATTTGCCTTCTGTCTGAAGTCATTAGGAGCTTATTTTTTTACATGAAGCATTAGCAGTCAAAACAGTGTTGCTATCTCTACTTCATTCCTATGGAAAGTTTAATAAGATTGGACGAGCTTGGAAAAGAAATCCAGCCCTTTGGTCCAGAGTGGCTGCCAACTCTGGCACATGATGCCATGGCACACCAAATAGTATTCCAGGTCTCAGAAGGGCGAGTATTCATCTACAGTACTAATCTTTTTCCTTTGCTATTCATGAAAGCAGGATAATCTTCAGAAAGCAGTAATGGCACAGAGCTGTCAAATGCCGTCTGTTAACTCTGAGACCAAGACGGGTGGTTCTTTGCTAATGCTGCCCTACACATGCCAGACGTGTCTGTGTGGCGCTGTGCTGTGGATACTCTCCAGCTCCCTGACCGCCGGCTCGGCCAGCCACGTGCACTCGATGCCACGGTGAACTGTGTGGGGTTTAGGTGGGTCCTTGCTCTGAGGGGGTCCCTTCCTGCTGGAGGACGGCTCTCAGCGCCAAGGCTCCTTCCCCAGCTGGTGGCACTGTCTCATGGATCAGACAAGGCATTCCCAAGAGGTCTGCTAAAATTAACCCCGGTTAGAGCATTTAGCATACAGACTGGCTAAATCTTCATTCTCTCCTTTGGAATTTTCACTTTATAGTTCTGTATATGTATGGATGATGTTGCACCGCAAAGTAAGAGTATTCACTGTCAAGCTTAACAAAACTGAGAACTGAATTGCTGTTGTAGTCACAACATGACTGTAATACTCACCGGTGTAGCAAGTGTTGCAGCTAGGAGGCAAGTGGTCAAGATCCAGCCCTCCATCTTTCTCAAATTTTAGTATCCGTAACAAGAGGAAAAAAATACTGCTTTGGCTATCATTATATCAGAAAAAACCCAATGCTCCTATATTAGCATCTGAATCTGAATTAAAATAAACAATCTGTAGATATCAAGGACAAATCTTGTGCAGTCTATTTGGAAAGTTGAATCATTCATTATTAAGTATGTGGTGGGAACAGCAATTTGGTGATAAAATTCCTTTGGATTTTGGAATTTATCTTGAGACAGAATGCAAATGTTTGAAGTTTTTTTGGTTTTGGTCTCCATTGTTTCTGCAGTCTCTGAGGGCAGTTCCCTTTAATTTTGAAGCCCAGTTCATGAGTACCAAGAGCAAAAGGACTAAATGTCATTTAAAAGTAATGTAGCAATACTTGCCAACAGCACAGCTTTAGTAGAATCTGCGAGAGGAATGTGGGAGCAGTCATAGCCTTAAAAAAACAACAATAGGTTTTAGCAACTGGAGAATCTGCAAAACTATTTGAGAGCTGTGCATGATCCCTTCTTGCTGTGTTGAGTTTTTGCTCTCATGTTTTTTTGGGGGTTGGGGGTTTTTTTTGAGAAACCTCACAGGAGACTTTCAAGAAAAAAATTGATGAAAATATTTACTTAAGAGCTGCCTTGAAAACCGCTCTCTCACTAGAGTTATAATTTTCTTTTCTACTTTTCCTGGCTGTTTTATCTATCTTAATGTAATTTTGTTCACAGAGTATAAAATTTTGTGCCAAATTTATAATTCACATATCATTTATTATTATAATGGTGTGGCGTGTTTGTCTTGCTAAAAGTATTATCTGAAGCGACCTCTGCAAAAATGTGCATCAAAGTTAAGGAGGTCACACTTTCAAAGTGCTGCCATTAGCAGAGCTAAGAAACTGGGAGGAGTTGATATTTCTGCTGCAGGAACCTGTCCTGTTCTCATTGCATTAAGAAATAATAGGTTTTCAGTGAAAAGATTTCTCAGATTCAAAATTCAGTATTGGAGGAGGAGGATTAGTATCTGTTTGCACACAGTTTTAAGCAATCAGAGAACTGTCAACCGTGTCTTACCCAGAGAGCAAGCACCCAGATCTCCATACAGGGAACATCCTCACTCGCCCCAGTGAAGAGGAGGAGCAGAGTAGGTGGGTGAATTCCTGCTTTTGGATCACATTCTGAAAGGCTTTTCATTTCCCAGCACTTAATGATTTCATGCCTTTAAAAATAAGGCCCTGAGGTCTTCCATCATTCGTAGCATCACAGTTGGGAGTTGAAGAAAAGTAAGGTATTTTGCTTTTCTTACGATAAGCCAATTTACGCCATGTCCTGTGGTAATAGTACTATGTCGGGTCATGAAAACAAACTTAACTGGCTTGATAATATTCAGAAAGAATTTCAGAAAACAAAATTGTATGACTAAAATTTCAATTTTGATGTATAAAGCTCTTGGCTTCTGAAGTATTTAGGTATGTATTTTGCCAGCCAGACATGGTGTTTCTGCTGTCCTGGTGTGAAGTCTCAGGGCAAAAGAATCCAAGGTTTTCATGGTGATAGAAGTTAGGCTAATGCACTAATTTTTAAGTGACGTTTTCAATTTTACTACCATTAACCTTATTAAAGTCTCAGTAAGGAAGAACATTGCAGAAATGCTGAGTAAGGCATAGAAGGTTACAATTGTTTTTTCATACTGTGAAAAATAAAATGCAATAGTAGTGTAAATCAACCCAAAGATTTTCTATGGCTTATAATTTCCGTGTTCTGTGAGCATTCTTTAGTTAGAAGTCGATGTTAATGTTCTGCATCAAGTAGGAGAAGAAAGGGATGAACAGTAGTTTGGTTGGGTAGTAGTTAGCTGAGGTAAAAGCATGGAGTGAAAAATGCTCATCTGCATTAGCTGACAGGGAAATCACAAGTACCTTTTTTCGCTGGCGCAACTAAACTCTAAAGAAAATCCTTACGCAGCCTAAACTTCTTGCTCTACTCTGCTTACACAGGGCCTGTTAGTGTTTTAAACACTGTTGATCCCCTTTTGCTTCCTTGTGGAGGTAAGTGAGAATATCCCTTCTGCTGTTGTTTCTCAAGGAGTAATGGAAGCACCTTCTCTATCTTGCCAAGGAACGGGGGGAACAGCTCTTCCCTTGGAAAGATCATTTTCCCTGGGCTAAAGGAAAAACGTTAAATAGGCAGCAACAGCTCCTTCTTATGCTTCTCAAAGTAGTAAATAAATCGGCCTGCTTATTTCATTTCCCTTGCAAAAGTTGAGGAAAGTGTCAAACTGTTCTCTTGTCCCAGGAGAACAGGAGAGGGGGGCTCAGAGACAGTGGGATCTTCCCTTAGGAACTGGGAAACTGTAGCCGTCAGGGACCCCATCGTGGCAGAACAAGTCCTTCATGGGTTTTTTTTGTTCTGGCATTAAAAAAGAAAAGAATTAATATACTGAGCTGAAAAATCTGGTTTAAAATGTGCAACGAGGAGAGCGCTGCTATCATGCTCTTGTAGAGCTAAGGACTGCCAGCAGTCAAATTTGTTGCAAGCTGTATACAACAGAGTAGCCAAAGGAAAGATACCCTTTGTGTTTTGAGAGATTTACTGATTTGGCTGTCATCGAGCAGCACACGTCATCTTGTGCGTAACTGCTTGGACATAAAGTCCCACTGACTGCGGTGTGGGTTGGCGAGTAGGTGAAAGAAGTACTTACCACTGTCTGGGAATAATACTGGTAGCTTCATCTGTCTTTAACTGGGGTGTACAACTTTGTAGGTAATTTTAGAGAGGCAACCCCACTGTCTGCTTTATAAGAAAACAGCATCAAATGATAACAGACGTATAAACCAGCTTTGTAGAAATAGACTTGCCTGAGTTGGGATACATTGAGTCTTCTGTCATTTGACCTTAATCTAGATGAAGCTCAGTGAAGCTCAATGCCAGTTTTAAGAGTAGTGTGACCCAGTCAGTAGGACTGAGACTACCTTGGAAAGACTTGCCTAACATAGGTAAACGTTAATTAACGGTATAGCACTGATATTAATGGTAAATGTTAGTTATTTTTTGTCGTTCGTTAAAACTTTGCTACTACATGGTATAGACACAAGTTCATTCTTACAGAAATATTTCACATAGCTTGGGCAGGAAAAATAAAACACAAAATGTAATATTACCTTTTTTGTACAAGTTTGAAGAATTGACTTGATCAGTCNCTCTCACTTAGGGCATATTGCAGAGTGTGAGTAACTTACTTTGTGATGCATAAATGCCATGACTGCAGGTGTATCTGCCCTTCTGCCTCCTGCTCTGCTTTCTTTGGCCATGTCTACACAGAGAGGTTGAACCATCTCAGAGAGCATCCTCCAGTGCTGGGGCTCGATTGTCTGTGCTGTCGGGTTATCACCAATGTCTCTGACGTAGCTTAGGTCCAGACCAACTCTCCAAAGCAGATCCTGAGTATAGAGTTAGCACAGGCCAGGGATTATTCATGACAGACCATTTGGATGTGGCCACTTTGGAGAGGGAGGCATTTAATAGTGTGGATTAAGGCTATTCGCTGCCAGCTGGGTTGCTGCCAGGGCATGAGCCCAGGCACGTGTAGTTTGCAAATATAAAATTCAGCCTTTGGTTATGGGCTTGTGGTTTTCTCTATCCTGAACTGAAATCGCACAACTCCTCAGCTCAGCCTGAGCCCTGAGTGAGAGTACCTTACGATCTTGGTCAACTGTCCTTAGAAGCGGTGATAAGCCATGATATTGGGAACATCACGGGGCTGCGGAAGCTTAGCAGATGGCTGACCTAAGGTAGCTAATCATATGTGCGCTCTTTGACTGGCAAAATGCTTTGCAAATGTATTAATTTAAACTTTCATCATGTTCATAAGCTAGCACATGGTGTCTTTCGTTAGCTGCAAGTTAGCAGTGCTAACACAGATAGTAACGGCACTGCCGTTGATACGTCGTCACTTGTTCAGCTTCATGAGCTTCACCACGTACATGCTCCTTGACTCTGGAGACGTACGTCTTCTCCCTTCATGTGTGTAGCTGCTGGAGGCTGCAGCTCTACCACCAGACTAAGGTCACATCTTGGCTCCCTTGCGTGGGTCCTGGGGCATGGTCTGGCTGCACACCAGCCCCCTCCCTGCAAAGAAACCCAGGCGGGTTGGTCAGATGGCAGCATTGGTAAGACCCCGCAGCTTCCCCATCAGCACTGTCTGAGCGGGGTGGGTGCCGGGCTGTGTCCTGTTAAGTGTAGGGACAGCCCTGAGGGTCACACGCTTTCTGATAAATACTTGTAAAATATAAGCATCTGTCATTGATGTACGTGAAGCTGTGCTTGCTCTTCAGTCAGGATTGGCACCTCCTTTGGGGACAGTGGGGTCTGTCTCCACCAGCACTTACAACTTTCCTAAAATCTTCAGAGTGCCGTGCCGTACAAACAAGAACAGTCAGGAATATTCACTATCACAGTAGTACGAGCAAGGTGAGGTTAGCTCTTAACCCACTGGAAAACACTCCACCTTGTAAAAGACGATGTAACTGTATCCTACATGGCTCTCTATGCTCAGGCCCGGTTGGTACCTTTGTATGCAAACTTGTTAAATATGTAGCTAACTAAACCAGGTAATAACTTGTTACAAGGTGTTATTTGTTTCAGGTTTGTTCCCTAATGCATTAGCGGGGCACAGTGGGAATTTCGCAGGCTGCCCAAGCTCACCTCGGGGCATGCAGTAACTTGGCCGGGGTGGGAGGTGCGGGGCACAGGAGAAAGCTTAGAAGGTCTTCATCCTTTGTAATAGCCTTTTTCCTGCTTCTCAGCCTGTAACAACTGAGCATTCTCATTCTGTTAATACTGTTTTGATAATGAACTCTTCTAAATGTATGGTATTTTTCTCTTAAACTGCTGTTGCATTACGGATACGAATATGCATGCAAACACACACACATCTGCTTCCAAATTTTATGTTGATATCCTTACAGCTTCTGCTGAGCCCCAGCTGTATCTGTGTGCCGTGCTGGTTTCCCCCTGGCTTGTTTTACTGGGAAGGCAGAGTCTAAGGTTTAGAAAACAGGTCTACATCCAACACAGCACAAAACCCACAAGATGGCTTAGATGACTGTTTCTTGGCTCATGGAGTTTGAAAATCTATGGTGGCTGTCAGCAGAGCCAATAAATTCTCCATCCTTGGCTTTAGGTAGTAACACAATGCTGTTGGCCAGGTAAATGTCTGCTCTCAGGAGTTTATCCTCTACACAGAATATATGTCTTCATACAGAAGGTCCCTTCTATACAAAGAAAAGTCTGTGAGGAGGTGTGTAGTGTCACTGGGAGCGAAGGAGCAGATTCTGACTGTGTTTACATGAGGACAAATGCTAAGTGATTCAATAGTCTTATTAATTCAAACTGGAATGAGCAAATCTGGTGGTAATGTCAGTGGGAAACAAACACTCTGTGTGATTTTTTTACATTCAAAATGTGGGTCCTAAATGATGAAACAAGATACTCAAATAAAAACGTGGTAACATCCTGATTAATAATGTGTTTTCTTCAACAGCAGTGTACTAAAAGCTGACCTTTCAAGCATTTTGTTATAAAAAATATCCCTGTATTTATTTCAAGCATAATTGTGCTGATTTTATGCCAGCATAATGTAAACCTAAGCAGCTGTAGGTGCACAGATCAGCAGACTACCAAAAGCTTTTTCGCACATCTTGTCTTAGTGAGGGCAAAGAAAAAATTTTTAAATTATTTATTTATTTTATTTTGGGGTTTGCAAAGGCAATCGGTGGTGTTGTCTAGAACAGGTCTGTGTGGCCAGCCCAGGGCTACCTTATACAACAAAATTGTTGTCTGCTGAGAGGCTGTGCTATTTGGTGACAGAAGCGTTTGGGAGCAGGACAAGAGTCATCCCTCAGGGCGCAGCCTGGCCAGTGGGATACAGCTTGGACAGCCATTTTCTAGAATTGCCTCGAGTAATTCACCACACCTTAGACAACTCATGGGTTAAAATGGAACACGCAGTTTACGAGGGGTGATCATCTTTAAAATCATACTGCATTTGAAATACCATATGTGCTGTAATACGGAAGAGGTATTAAGCAGAGGATAAATGACAGTCCTTTTCCCTCCTCCTCGCTCTGATTTACTGTTGTATTCTTTTGTGGTGTTAATAGGTGTTTATTTTCTCATTTGCCTTTGTACAGCAGTTGTTTTCCTTTTGTGCGAGTCCTACGGGGCTGAGGGGCAGAAGGGGGAGTAGTGACCATAAAGCAGTAGGACTAGAGAAAAACATTGACGAAAAATAGAAAAACACGGTTAGAAACCTAAAACTGGTGGCAACTGAGGTTGACTGTGTGCCTTCATGACTTTCCCCTCAGCTCACTCCTGAGTCCCGAGGATGGAGAGGAGCGCCTTTAAGGGGAAGGACACTGGGTAGAGCTGAAGGCTGTGGCTGCAGGCCCACCCTCTGTCAGCTCTCCCTCTGGAGAGGAGCTGTTTGTCTCTTGCAGGGACAGCTTTCTAAAGGGACGGTGACAATGTGGTGGGACGGATGGTTAGCTCATTGCTAAGTTCAGTAGCATCGCACATGAGTTCCTATTGCAAAACGCAAGGCAAACTTTAAATCGGTTGTGTGAGGTGATAGGGTTGAAATGATTAGCTATTCTGGAACATATGCTGGCTCTCTTCTCCAGTAAGATAAATGAGCTGGGTCAGTGCCTCTTCCCTCTCCTTTTGCCTTCCTTCTGCCCCCTCTTGCCCTCCCTCTCTCTCTCCTAGGTTTCTGAGAAAGTTTTTATCTGGGTAATCTAAAGTTTTAAAAACCGTTTATCTTGCACAGTCTGAAATGCTTCTTATCCTCTCACCCACGGTGCAGTGAAAAAACAAGTAGGCACATTTTGTAAAGACATCTTTAACAGCAGACATGATGGATGGCTCTTAGAATTACTTCTGTAACTACTAGAAGAATTGAAAAAAAATGAGAACCTGAGACGTCGTCACACTCTAATAGTTGGCATCTTAGTCTTTTACCTTAGAGTTTAAGGCTTCAGTACAGGAGCTTACTCCTCTCTTTGTTATGCAACTATTTGTATAAAACAACTAGTCCAAGTACGACTTGTTGATTCTCATTGGGAGCAATGCTAAGAAACAATATTAAAAAAAAATCTCTTATGACTTTCTAGGTTGGTAGAAAATCTGTATTGGCTTGGAATACTGTATAATAAACTTGCTCCTCACAGATAGACATTTCAGGTGTCAGAAATGAATGTTTCAGTGTGCTTTTAAAGACTGCATATTGTTTTATTGTGTGCTTTTCTGCACATCCATAAAAGACTGTACGGGAAGGAAAGAGTGAAATTAATTTCCAGGGAGAAGTGTTTCAGGATACTGGGCATTTTTCCACTGAACATCTCTGTGGAAATCTGGAAAAAGTGTTATTTCAGTTTTCTACAAGAAAATAATGCTCTAACTGTACTCCTCTTTCCCACCGTCAATAAACTTGAGAAAATACTGCTGTAATTATTAACTAGTAGAAAAAAATGAGCTTGTTTTGGAAAGAGCAACTTAGGCGTTTATTTGCTTTTAAACAGAGTACTCTTGGAAGTGTGAACTGTGCATGGTATTTGCACTATTGTCTTCTGGTTTCTTTCAGATAGAAGGCAGTTTTAACATTTGGAAAAGATGTGGGAGGAGGACAGCATTAACTATATCATTGCAATCTATGGATGCTCTTTGCATTTCTCTATGGCATGCTTCTCTATGTAGTCTGCTGTAGCCTGAATGCCTTCTGTATAGGACAGACTGACAATAACCAAGTCCCTAATGCACTTGAAAGAGTTCCGGCTCTTTTCCTGTTTTGGGTAACGGATGTTTTTTTGAGAGAAGACAGAAAAAAGGCAGGGAATTTTAAGCTATTATTAATTTATATTGGTTTCTAATACTCGCTGTTAGTTATATAACACCATGATGCATTACAACTCTAAGTTCAACACATCAGTGTTTATGATGAGTATATTACTGCTTCATCTGGCATTTTATGCTCTCTGCTGCGGGGGGGTGGGGTGGGGGGGAAGCATGATCCTACTTTCAGTGAAGTTACTGCAAATCTGCCGTTCATTTTTTGTGGGAGTTCATGACCTTAGTGACAGAACTCATTCGGACAATTTTCAGGGTAAATTTTTGTAGTGCTGGAAACTGTTCTGGTAGAGGTTGGCACCAAATTAGTTGAAAACTAGTAGTAGTATAATTAAAAATTGCAACTGAGTGTTGTTTGTTTTGTAATAGCACAGCGTGTGCCCAGTTCCTAGGGGGAAAGACTCTTGCAGCAGCTGAAGAATGCAGCTTGTGATCTCCTTCTTCCCAGGGATGCTCCACCCAGCCCCATCGCTATAAATGGCAATTGGACTTAAGGGAATTACAGCAGGCAATGAACTAAGCAAAGGCAGGTTCCTCTGCAGCTGACATTTTCACTGCTGGGCATGAAATTAATAAAATGAAGAATGACCTTGAGCTATTTTCTGAACATTGCAAGGGCTGTGGCTTCATCTGGGGCACGGTCTGGATTCTGTAAGGATGGGTTGGTGCAGTGATGGTGGTGGTGGTCCAACTTAGCTTGGTCAGAGCCACTTGTTTCAGGGGACCACGGGAAGGGCTGCAGCTGAACGAATGCTCGGCCTTGGGAAATTTGTTGGCAAATTTGCCACAAAACCCTGTGTTTTATCAAGCAGCTGTGGAGATGGCTGCTGCTAAGTGTGTTCATCATGTTCCTGCTGCCTTGCTAGCAAAGGTCAGAGCTTGGATGAAACTACTGATGCTTAGCAGCCAGGGAAAATGGTATTTAAGGGTGGAATTAATCTCATCTCACTATATGTCTGCAATTTAGCCACAGCGTAGACATACACCTCTGAGCTGGCCACTGTACACTCCCTCCCTGGATGGGAGGAAGTGAGGAAAAAGGCATTTCTGAAGTTTTATTCTTATCTCTGTAAACCAAATGAAATGAATGGCTTCCCCAAAAGTTCCTGTTTCTCACCACTGGTTGGAAGTGGTACTTAGAGTGTCTAGTTAGATAGAGATGCCTGTATTTTGAAAGCAATCCCACTGTAGGTCTGGTCTACCCCATAGCTCATCTGTCAGCATTTGAAACATCCGTCATTACTCATCACTTTTGCCCTTGTTGGCTTTAATTACTCTGTCAAATGAAGCGGGTAAAACTTCACAAAGTCTAAGGGATTCCTCAAGGATAAGCTAATTCATTCTGTAGTGAATGATGCATGGGTAATAATAATAAAAGTAATAACAGCAGTACCATATTCTTTCATTAATTCTGTACTGTGTGAGAAGTCATAGAGGAAAAGCATGTTTAATGTTTATTCAGTGGACGGTTTGAATGGAGAAGTTTAGGGGAAGTAGCCTTCTATGGAATAATAAACATAAAGAATGAAGCATCTGTTAAATGTATAACTTTATTCTTCCCTCAGTTTCTGTCTGCAAGCGTTTTTGGGTATTTGTATCCATCTTTACCAAAACATCTCTTGTATACAGTGTATATAATTTATTCAGCTAGGGTCATGTATTTCATTAATTGTGTCAGTCCTGTAAGATACTGAATGCTTCTGTATGACCCAGAGCTGTTTCAGGAGAAAATACTACTAAGGCAAATTTCAATTTGCATTGTGTGGATAACTAGGGACTCAAATACAGAAGTTCAGACAGGGGTGAGAGCATTCGGGATGGTGTTACCCTAGATATCTGTCACCAGCAGAAATGTGCCGGTTCTGTCCTGCCGCAGGCCAGTTACCCCTGGGGAAGGAGCAGCTTGGGGAGCTGCCCATGGTTTTCCTAACGCCAGGAATTCTAGTTGCATGCTTCAAAGGAAGAACCACTCAGGTCCCGAAGCAGAGTGATGAAAATGGCCTTAAAATCATCAGCTAGAAATAAAAAGTGCATTTGAGTTCCTTTTCTCAGGTTCTCAGTTTCCAAAAGCGCAGAGAGCACACCTGCAGGCCTCTCTCTGCAACGGCTGGAGCTTTACATATTCCTTGTGTTCCTTACAGAAATACATACACTGAGATCTGCCTATACTTTCACATACCTTCTGGAGATAAAGCTTTAAAGCAAATACCAAATATCATAAAGTTAACTTGTAAAAATACTGTGAAATGTGAGAGTGTTACAAATACCTTTACAATCAATGTCTTCTTTTAGAAATGTACCCAGTTTTCAACTTGGCCCCTGGAAAGTCGTTCTGGTAGCTGAGGATATTTATTCTGTTCCATTTTTTGAATGGGATGCAACTGTTGAATTCTTCAGACCTGAGCAAAGGCTCTTAAAGAGCTTTATTTATATCAGATTTTTTTCTGCCCTCCTCTGGTTCTGAACAAATAGCCACAACTTCAGCTAATGGAAATTGTTGTACTGCAGCTAACCTTATAAAGTCCTGCTGCTTTGCTGGGGTGACTTTTCTGAAGAGCTGGACCCTTATGGGGGAACGTATGTGTAATTATATTAAAATGTGTGAGTGTAACTTCCAAAGGAGGTGGGCGCATGGTAGGCCCCCCCAGTGCAGGAGATCCCTGGGGATTCAGAGAACAAAGAGTATGTCTAAGGCGATCAACTAAAATTCATCCGCAGCCCCTTAGAAGCACATTGCAATGATACTTAAGTGTATAATCCCTCTTATTTCAAAATATGGGCTTATGGCTTGAGTTTCCCTTGAACAAACTTTGTGATTATTAATGAGCTGTATCAAATAATTTCCTTTAGGTCATTAAAGGGCATAATGCAAATAAGAACTCTTTAGATCCCGTAAACCTCAAAATGAATTTGCTCTCTAGAGCTCTGTGTTACCAGAAATCTTTGACAGTAAGCTGAAATGCTGTGATATTTCGATGTTAGTAGAGTTTGATAAAACTTCAAAAGCAATATGCCGTGCTGCTCTGTGTCTGTGGGATGGGGAGCTCTTCATACGGCAGTAGTGTGAGACCCAGCAGCAAGCCTAACCTGGCAAGCAGTTGTTGATTTTACAAGGATGTTACAGTGAAAGCTCTTTAACTTCCTGTGTCTGCATGCCTTTTTTTAGCAAGAACTTCATACCGGCTCTTAAAACCCACACTCTTGGTTCCTTCTTTTTTCACTAAGCACTTTCCTCAATCGATAATGAAAAGTAAAATTCCAAGAGGTTTATGTGGCTCTTTCAGCTGACTAATGTGTATTTTAATTACAGTATTAATAATGTCGATAAGAGGAGGTGAACAGCTGCTGTGGCCACTTAACACAGATTAAAATAATTGGATCGGGGATGTCTGCTAGATTGCCATTAAAAATTTTACACAGGAGCAGAGAGCATTTGGCAGTCACCAACAAAAGCATATGGGGACAAGGGAGGAGAAGAGAAGAAATAGAAGAGGAGGGGTAAGAAGAGGACATTGGAAAGCTTTCATGCTGTTCATTCATCTAAAAATAGGTTTTCAGTCTGCCTCTGAGTTTGTTTATGTTTATGTCTTTCGTTTGGAGACTGTGGATGGAGACGTGTCTTTTCAAATGCTTTGGGAGCAGGGCCTGTGGTCTTCAAGCTTTAAGTTTTGGACACAGGACTTGGAGCCTTTGTTGTGTGTGCGGGGAGCTGCTGCGAGCTTCTCCCTGGCTGTGCTGCTCCCTCTGAGAGCTGGACGAGGTCCTTGCGCACCTATTTCTCACCAAATACTCTTTTAAAATCTAGTGCATCATTTTCCAAAACATAATTTAAATCCATAGTTCTGTGTATGCTCTGCTTTCTGCTGGTGAGAAATCTAAACATGCCCAAAGATGGGAGTTTGCCCTTGTGATTCAGCGACGGGTGAGGTGTGGGCTGTACCTAATGCCGCTTGTTGCACGTGGATTTTAGAACTTCAATAAAGGGTAGATCCACTGTATGCCTTTTATAAAAGCAAAGCTGCAAAGTGGGGTTTTCAGGATATTGCAATGACTCAGAATATGTTTGACTGCTTTTGAAAGTCTTTGAGAAAAAAATAGAGCATACTCTTTTCCCGCTATTCAGAGATTACAGCAGCAGCACCAGCATGTCTGAGCAAACCCAGCTTTGGTTCCTCCAGTATTGCCTTTCAACTCTCCATCAGCTCACCAAAGTCTTTGCAACTCCTTCTGAGGCTTTCCTTTTCTAGAAACAGGGATGATGCTGCACATTCTCTCTTAATCTATCTCACTGTACGGGCTTTTATTAGAGCCTAATATAACTTGTCAGATTACTTACATCATCTCTTTTGGAGTCATCAGTTTCTGCTAATAGGTGACACTTAAGACCATGAGATAAAAAACCCAAGTTAAATATATTTAACTGGGTTTTATTTGCTTTCTGCTTTTTAGAGTTGGTGAGGCACAGGCAGACAGTCTCTGGAGCAGACAGGGTGTTTTGTGGTTACTGGACCAGGCAGCTCAGATATAATTATAAGTGCCTTTTTTGCATATGCAGCTTGCTACCACTTCTGTATTTTCACAGGTCTTAGGATCACATCAAGTGTAAATCTAATAGAGGTTGTTGTACTTCTCTTATTTATTTTTATTTTTGAGTGAACTTTATCACCTGAGCTTAATGCATATAACCTTGCATGACTGTGGATGCCCAGTCTATCTTTGGGGCTCCCCAGTATAGTTCAAAAGGAAACCGGGAAAGGCTAAAGTAGTCAGCATTTTTCAATTACTTTTCATGGAAATACAAAAATGGAATGTGTTTTTATTTAAAATAGCTCTGCCGTGTCTCCTGGAAGCTATTTTGCAGGGGTTTTCTGTACCCTACATTCTTTTTAATGAGTGGTAAGGGACTTTCACGGTGCAGTGCCATCCCTGGAGGTGAAGGAAGGAGTCTGTCACAGGAACCCCTGCTCACAAGGGGGAAGGTAGCCGAGCATCAAGGCGCTTGGATCGCAGCTCCCATGAGGCACACCAGAGCGTTTTGGACGGAAAACATCTTTCTTAGCTGCAAACTTTCTTGAGCTTTTTGACCACGCCATCATTTTTTTCCACAGAAAACATATCTTTCATGAGTATTTTTTAAGACAAAACCCTGATTTTTTTCCACTGAAAAAATGAGATTTTAGGTCAATTCTGTTTCTGAAGCTATTTTTGACAGTCCCGTGAGGCTTTTGTGGCCAGCATTGGTCATTGGTGTAACAAGAGATCAGCCAGAGGAATTCTCAGCTGCCTGCTAATTTGGTTCTCTTAATGCTGCGCCCCTCTGGAGTGAGAGTTAAGTCCTTGGAATTTTGCATAATTAAGAAACAAATTAAAAGTCCCATACTGCTTATCTGTGAATGATGAAGTTACAATATCAGAATCACTTAACCGGTTTCTCAGTGCAAGTTTAGGCCAAGCTCAGTTTAAAGTTTTAAGATGAATATTTTGAGTGCTCTAGGAAGAAATGAATCCAAAGTAGACAACAGAAGTAGTTAATTTTCTTCCATTTTGTTGCTGGTAGGGTATATTTTATATAACCTCTCCATAAAGTGTGAACATTTTGTATTATAACATTCCATCCTGAGTAGCATATTTTTAAATATAAAGCTGTGCATTACTGAAAAAATTAGTTTGAAATGGGGAAAAATAATTCCCCAGATGTACTGGTAGCTCGCAGAAATGATATAAAAATAAGATCATCTAGGTGTAGACAGTGTACCCCAAAGGACCCTGATTTTTTTTTTTTTTTTTTTTTTTTTTTTTTTTTTTTTTTTTTAAAAATTTTTTTTTTTTTTTTTTTTTTTTTTTTTGCAAAGAACACTGTTAGCTACTAAATAACTTGAAGAACCGCCGTTCAAAGCAGAACTGAACAAGTATTGCAGGACTCCTCAGTTTCTGAGCAGCAAAGCCTTGCTGTCAGTCTATAGTTCCAATAAATAGGAATTGGAACCTATAGTTCAAATAAATAGTTACAATATAGTTCCACATTTTTTATCCATTTTTTTATCTTTATCCAAGGTAAAGGAACATAACCTTGTCTGGAGCTCATAAATACAAGGGGGACGTGCTAGTTGGATTCTTCACAGCCACTCTATTTTGTCTTTCTGCAGGCCACCAAAAAAGGTTGGTGATTTTTAGATTCTTTGCTTCCAGGGCGGCTGCTGTGCAGAGCCTGGAAATGGCGGTTCCTTCATCGCATGGTTCCAGTGAGTGGGTTCGTGAAGGAGCACATCCTCATTTCCAGTTATATAAACAGCAGAGTTTTGCTCATTAGAGGAGACTCAAAGAATAATGGCACAAGGGATGTATGGTCTGAAGAAAATTTTTTTTGAAGAAAGATTGCAAGAACTACAAATGTACAGCATATTTACAAGATGACTAGCAAGACACTGATCTCTGGCTTACAGCATTTTGACGGGGAGAGATAAATCTAACTTCAGTGCCCTGGGTTTGTGTTGGGATGTAAGCACAATCAGTGACAGTACTTTTCTGAGAAGGTTATTCAGCTCTCTTTGCAGCTAAGGCAGTTTTCATTCCTTGGAAATCTTGTATGGTATGATGCTTAGTGTGCGACATGCTGGCTGTCCTTAGCACCGCTCAGCCCTGGGTAGTGGCGTGGAAGGAGACTGGAAATGGAGGTGAGGATCTGCACGATTTGAGGATTTGATGTCTGATCAAAGAGGCCCTGAAAATGCTGAGGCCTGTGCATTGATTTCCCTGGGCTTTGGATAAGGCTCCGAAATTAGGGACATCCGATGTCTGTGTTTGCTGCTATCAAGCAGGCACTGGTGGCCAAGATTCTGCCAAGCCAGGAAGGGCTGCGTGCATTTCTGAGCTGTGAGCGCAGGCTCTTGTACCCCGGCAGGTGGGAGGCTGTTCAGCCTACCTCGATTTAGAGGTGCACAAAGCATCTCAGTAGATATATGAAAAAAAAAAAAAAAAAATCTTTACATAATCTGCCTTGCCGTTGCCATGAACTCCGGCCCGTGGTTTCTCCTGTGAGCAATCTGATGAAGCGCTAAGTCGTGCCAGCCGAGAAACAAAGTTGTCGCTCTGAATGATGACTTGGTGAAATGCCACGTAGGGCAGAGCTGCCATCAAAATCATTGGTGATTCACTGTTTGTTTTTCACAAATTTCCTACGCTCCCTGCCCACGCACTATAGATGACAGCATTGTGTATGGGGACTGTGAACATGACAAACATTATTTATGAAGCAGCGCCTTTATCAAGGATTTTTTTTCCCTAGCAAACTGTGTAAAATGCTCAGTCTCTGTGTTGCTGTTGTCAGAACCATATTATAAATATAGCTGACCTGCCTGGTTGAGTAGAAAGTTTTCAAAGATGTTTTAAAAAGCTCCAAACTAACTGTGTGAGGTCAGGCAGAAATCGCTGAGTGCTCCTAGCTGTGCTCCAAGGAGGCATGGCAGCTGTGTCTAGCACTCTTTTGGCTACTCCTGATAGGGAGAGTTTGGGCAGTTACAGTTGGTTTTGGGCTTGCGCAGCCACGAGGGAGAAGGATTTCTGAGGGGAGACCTGCCCCTTCCTCACCACTCCTTGCACTGTCTCGAGACGTCTCCTCTGGAGTAAGAAGCAGGGAACCTGGTCATGACTTGTCCATGTGACTGGGCTTTCCCCTGGGCTGGGCTCTCAGCTTGCTTCGAAGCAGAAAAATGAAAAGATCAATTTTTCCTCCGGAAGATTCATGACATCTGGCAGCAAAAGGTGTCCTGGGAGTCACAGCTGCTCCAGCTGGGCGCTCTCTCAGATGCTCGGTACACAGCTTCAGGTCAGCAACATTATTCTTACCTTATTCTTATTTTACGAAGCAGCGTAGTTGGATCCAGGTCCTTAATCCAAATCTGGTTTGCTCAAATACTGAAGGGCACAGAAGACGCAAGAGCAGTTAGTTAATGGGTAAGGAAACGGAATAATCTTGTACGTAGTGGGGTAGAGATAAGCGTGATGGAGAACATGTGCTGAATGTGGTGCTCACAGTGATGTTGGGTTTAATTTTTTTGTGCTTCAGCGAAGTTTGAAGAAAAGAGAAGAGCTTTGATTCAGTGGGGGGAAAAGCTGGCACTAGCGACCACTTAGCAGGCTCTGGAGATCCATCATCAACAAACTGAGAGCCCTCAAATACTGTTTATTTTCAGACCAGTTTCATGACCTTGCCTGTTTTCATAGTTGGACCAAGAGGAATGAAACTATGGAGTGAGAAGTGGCATTAACATTTTGAAACCAAACTGCATAATTAGGCTGATTTGTATTTGAGTGGTTTCATCAGGTGGCTTGCTTTGAAGTCTGCAGTGACACGTTTATCCTTTTCTGTATGCTCTGTGCATGAAGGACATATAACCCAGGCAGTTGTGAGAAAAATATGCTAAGGGTAAAGCGTTTTTGAAAACCGATGGCATGACCGCTGCAGCTGCATAGGTTCAGTTTGGCAGATAAAAGTTTCTGTAAGCGTCAGGTTTTACGGCCATGACTGTGTTATTGCTGCATTTTTAAATTTTGTTTAGCTGTGGAGAAGAAAGTAGAGACCAAGAGCTGTTCTTCTTCTGGCTCGGTTCGTGAGGAGCTTGTAACTCTAGCAATTGTTTCTGTTTTTCATAACAGTGGGAACTTTATGGGCTATTTTTCCCTTTCTCTGTCCAAAGTAAATGTGCTGCTTAAAAACAAAGAAAGAAGTCACGGACTGTCTGGCAGGCACACAGTTTGAACTTGGGGTGCCTCAGGTTGGAGGGGCACTTTTCGAAATGTACCTTTCTCCTGAACATTGATGTTGCAGCATCAGTGGTTTTACTTGTGTGGATCCATTTTACATTTCTTGCTTTGGAATGCCACATTTTTAACGAGCCTCCACGTTAATAGACAATGATGAACATTAAGGTGCTTTTTAGTGGTCTTTCCAGGTATGTACACTGATCCGTTAATCTGACCTATAGCTATATATCCATTCAGAGCAGTTTGTATAGTTCCAGTGTAGCTGAGGTGGTTTCTTAAAAAATATCTAAGCTCTTGTTTGTTATTTAACTTAATGGCAAATCAGCAGATTCATGTGTCCAAACAGGATATTTCTTTATAAGAAATGCTGAAGTAGTCCTCAATAAGCTGAAGTATTGTCCTTTGCTATGCATTGCAAGAAGAGAGCATGCACTGTTTCAATACATAGAAAACAGAGGAAAAGTAATTACATAGATTAAAAGTAAAGATAATGCTAGTGAGTGCAAAGCCACCTCTTTGTACTCACAATATTTTCCCTAATTATTAGATTTTCTGTATTTTCTGAACTCTTCCATAGAAAATTGTCTTTGCGGGGCCTTCAGGAGAGCAACAGAGTCATCAAAACAGCTGCTGATGTGGGTGGAATTTGATATCACAGATCTTGGGGAAAAAAAAAAAAACAACCAACAAACAAACAAAACAAAAAAAACCCAATAACAAAGCAAGAAACACAGTCCCAATAAACTGGAGTAGATAGGCAGAGCACCGCAACTCACTTAGTGATACAGACTTCTCCCAGGCTGCCTGACGTCAGTGTGTAGGACAGGGTAGTGTTCGCATGCGTGAGCATAGTGTGGGAGTGATAAAACCAAAATGGAAGTGTAGAGTGATTATGTAGCAAATGAAGTGACAACTCCTCATCCCTAAAAGCTAATTGGTTATTTTCTGCATGTTTGAAATCTGTCCCTGCCTCCTAGAGGCATGCATACTCTGTGTCGCTAACACCTGCAACACTGCTGGCTGGTGATACAAACTCATGACTGAAAACATCCTTAAATAAGAAAATGGCTCCTACAATGCCTGTATTTCAGTCCAGGTTGTGAAAGAGAGAATGTGCGTGAGGCAGCACACATGGTCACAGTACAGAGCGAGTGGAGTGGGTAGCCACTGTTGGAGGTGTCCAAGTCAGCTCTGAGAATAGCCATTCACATAATGAGTTTTGAGGTCGTTCTGGAGGGGGCTGACAATCTCTACCAAGGTTCAATATACTAGTGGGGGTAAATGTTAGAGTAGTTAGTAGCCTCCTGATTAGGGCATTTGCATGGGATGGGGTAAAGCCTGGTTCAAGCTCTTGCTCTAAGCCAGGTCCCGAGTCCTCTGTGTCTTAGCTGAGTAACTGAGAGCTCTCACTCTGNTAAATCACCCCCCCACCCCCCCAGAATAAAAAACCCTAGAATTTTTTTTCCAACCAGACCTGGTATGTAGGCAGTCAGAATGGCTATTTTCCACATGTGCAACAGATCTCATTTTCCTTAGACCCAAAACCCTTTCTGTAAGTAATATCAGTTTATAGAAAATAGTGGTTTGAACTGCTTGAAGCAATAAGAATAGGGGTTTGTATTGAATTAAAGGCTTTACTGTTAATCAAATCCCAGTTCTTGGAGTCATGGAATTAATTATTTTATTTTACTTCATTATGAGATTCTGACGGTATGCTCAAGTCAGATAATGTAATCTTCATGTATCTTAAAAGCTCAAAATCCAGGAGGTAAAGTACTCAAATATATGTTTTTAGCCTTGTATACAATACTCAGGCTGATATGATTTTTGCATACTTGGAAATGACAGTGTGTGCTCTCACATGCATTCTCTCTTTCAAATAGTAAATCATTTACTTCTCTCAAAAATCTTGCAATTTTTAGTTTTACACTGAACATAATAGAAATAGATGCCACTCCTAACTGTTCAAAGCATTGGCTGCAGTCACATTAATACCTATTATTGGATGCAGAAATGGTTAACTTCTGTGCTGTGCTAGCAGAGATCCTTATTGTTTCACCGGGACATTATGTACTACTTCAGGACCAGTAAAGCTACAAATAGGATATGTGATTATATTTGTTTAACCCAAATTGTTTAAATGCATTTCACATGTAGTTTTGGCCTTATTTTTTCATATGCTTAACATTAATCTCGTTAGGCTTAGGAGAGAGAGCACTATTTCATATTCGAAATCTCATTGGAAATCTTTACGTTTAGTAAGAGTGTAACGTGAATGGATGGCATTCATGGCATGAATGGATACTGCAACCTGCAGTATCAAGCAAACGTTGTTCTTGGGACGGAGCCCACCTTTTCCATGACTTGGGGCACAGGAAAACTCAGAGAGGACATGAGAGGACATGCTATTCTTTGGCGTATCATGGGCTGTGGTTCCTTGTTCAGCTTCATGAGCAGCTGAACATTGAGGGCTGTTGGGAGCATGTTTGTGTTGGTCACAAAAGCTGGAGCGGGGTCTATTTAAGGCAGCTTTGCCACTAAAAATAATACTCGTGCAGCTATTGTATTCGATTTTGGGTCAGCTGCCATTAGTTTGCAGAGTTCACGTTATTCCTGCTGAAGCAGGAAACTATTTTAACACTTGAGAAAAACATAGCACCAACCTCTCAAAATGTACAGTATATGAACTGATAAAGGGGATAAGAATTCTGCTCTTAATCAACCCAGGCTATCCCATATCTCTTGTGTTTAGATTGATGAAACCTCTGGCTTCTGTAGTGTAGCCCATTACTGTGGTCTCAGATGGTTTAATTACTGCAGTTCAGCTTGTTGCTGCATGCAGTCGTGGTTGTGACAGCTGTGCATGTACTCTCAACCTGCAGCAAAATTCAGAGTGTTGCAATATGGCTTAATTCTCTTTTACTAACAAAAATGCACAAAAATCTGTTTACATGAAGACCGACAAAATTTCAACTGTAATTTTGCAGTTGCATGTACGTTTTTTTAAGGTGTTCTGTTTCCATTTTGGCACCTCCAAAAAAGTGCTCGGCCCCTTCTGGTTCTAATTGTGGTGCTTCTGGGTAAATTCCTCCAAAAATACTGATATCTGCTGAAGTAAGAAATTCAGAAAATCTGAACATGTATTTTGATGTATTTTAATGGAGCTTTCTAAATTCTGGAGGTTGGTTTTCTGGATGTATAAAAAAGTTCAGTACAGAGCGGGTATGTTAGGGATGAATATTTTGCTAGGCAATACCTTTGTACATCATTCATGTTTATTAATGTCAGAAAAGGAATGAAATACATCTCCGTTACATGTCAATTTTTTAAAGAGAATAGTTTTTAAATATTCTAAACATGAAATAGTATCCTGAGGCATTTGGAAAACTTGGAGAGATTGATTGTAGAAGAACAGGAAATATTTTTCCCTTTATTTTAGCAATGTTAATACTGCTGTGAAAGCATGCTTATTCTTCCGTTCCCTGTTTACCCTTAGACTAAAGTTAGAAGGGCTTTCCCCGCTTCCCCCCCCCCAATAAATGGAAATCACCATTGTAATATTCTGAAGTGTGTATCTTACCTGGGCACAGGTTCGTGCTGTCTTGCTAGATTAAGTATTTCTGCTGTGGGTGTGAATTCTGCCTCCCCTGTGGGGAATACCAGCTTTCCAATGTCCCACAGGGGTTGTCTTGCAGCACTGATCCTGAGTACATGGATTTCCAGCCTTGGGAATGAGACAGGATGCTAGCTAGGAGTGAGGAAGTGTCTGTCTTTGGCAACGCTATGGCTATATTAATTGCCATTAAATAGTTTTGATATCTAAACCACTGTTTTGTAAAGTGTGATCTTTTTGCCAAAACTAATAGCTTTTTCTGTACGTACATTATTTAATACACGTAAGTACAATATAGCATGAGATAGGGCAACTTTAGTGCAAGACTCCAATGTAACACAGGATCATCTGGACTGTACTTATTCTCTTCCTAGTGGAGACATTATATTAATAATTTTGCCACTGACGTCAAGGGGAACAGGTTGTCACCCTAGATAACGACCTTAATGAAGTCAGTCTTTCTTAATGAAGATTAATGTTGGGGCCCCATACTTTTGCATCTGTGTTCAGATATCTTCCTCTGAATGCTTCGATGTCACGCAGCAAGTCTTATGCTTCTTCGAATTTAGTATTTAGATGCCATTTCATTAATCTGAAAGACTTGTCTTCTTTTGTGATACTAGCAGTCCCTTGGGAGCAGCTGTGTGACGCCTGCTGTGTTTGGAGATGCCAGGGCATCCTAGGCTGCAGTAGTTTGTAATGCCAGCTGGAAGCCAGCGCGCTGCCTGTCATGAGCTGTGCTGGCTATGGAAGAGCATCTGGAAATAGGGTGGCAGAGAGAGTCAGGCCATAGCACATTCATACCATCCAGTTGTTTTTCCTAATTCTTCATTAATCTGCAGGTGGTTATCTCGGATGGCATTAGTAAAGGACTGGCCATGTGGTCCTTAACTGCATGTAATGCTAAAATGGATATTTAACATCGTTTATTTCCCCCTTCTCCTTAATTCTCATCCTGTCCAGGAACAGTATTCTGCACGTGGATTTCATATGATAAAGTATATAGCTGTACTGGAGTGACTGGCGTTCACTTCAGAACTGGTTTTGGTTCATACTAACAGCAACACCAGGGAAGTGAGGGAGACAGGGATTACCTGTGCCAGTAGCCAAATTGTGAGAGTTTATGCCCGAGGAGTCTGAAAATAATTTTTGGAGAGGGTTGAAATAAATGACCAAGGTAAGTGAAAGGTTTATAAAGTGGTAATGATATGCAGTTTCATGAAGCTTAAAGAAGTAATTAAGCAAACAGAATTCAGACATTGTAATGCTATATTTGCCATGTTATTTGCAATATAATCTTTTTGTGTACAAAAATACTGAATTCTTTTACAGTGGAGACCCATCTAAATACAAGCACGTAGCTAAGTGTTGCTAGGGTAGGAGAAAAACAAGTAGACATGATTGGTTTTGATCTTAGTAGTTTCAAATGGATTTGGGCAAAAGACTAATGAAAAGTAGACAGCTAATCTGATAATGGCATTTACCTAAATGAGTACAGACTGAAGTCATTAACAATAACAATAATGCAGTAAGATAAAAATTGCTTTCTCCATCTTGCACTAAAATCTGTGTTATCTGAAACTGCCATATGTGGGGGTTCTTATTTCCCACCCTGTGCATGGTCCACATTACTCACTAAGACTTCAAACTCCGCAGAGATCAACAGAGGTCGATCATTGCCTGTAGATTTGCATCTACATTCAGGATTCCTTGCAGTAGTTGTCAGCAGGTTTCTGTATTGTACAAAGAACAGAAGAACAAGACTTCACTAAAAGACATCTGAAAGACTGTGTGTTGGAGGCTCGGGAGAAAGAGGTCAGGTACACAAGAATAGCCTACACATGCTTAAGAGTAACTCAGGCGCATAGTGTTACTTAAGTCAGCATATACCACTCAACATTTATTTTGAAGCCACTGACGATCCAGCCCATTAAAAAAAATGCTTGAAAGAATATTAGTGAAGCTGCAGTCTGCATCTTATTAAAAATGTGCTTATGACTGTGGACAAGAAATACGGGAAAAGTGGACAGATTCTTCAAAGGCACAAGATGCAGTTAATCAGTCATCTCCTTTGCTGAGTCATCTGCTCTGGTATTTTAGTTACTTACCCGATAAGTGAACTACTCGGTTGAGTGGAGGAAAGATGTTAGATGTTAGTGGGAGGGCCAGAGAAAAAACGCAGCTGAAGCTGAAGACTTGTGAGGGAAAAGAAGTGACTGGTTGGTAGAAGAAACCAGAGAAGGCTTTTAGTCTCGTTTAAGGTTTTCTAAAAGTCAGTTCTGAAAGCGCCCTTGCAGTTAGCAGTGTGTGTCCTATCAGGCTGATCACTGTATCCCAGAGCAATATTTCTGTTTGCACTCTTCTCTGTTTGTTTTGTGTTGGTTTTTTTTTTTTTTCCTTGGTGATGAAGGAGCCATTTGCAGGTTGTATTCTGACCTACAAGCCAAATGATAGAGAAGAAGCTGTATATATATGTCTGAACACATATGCAGGGCATGAACTTCAAAAACCAAGTCACTCTGACTTGGTGCTTAAAGATATTCTGCTCCTCTTAAGCTTCTGCAAGGAGCTATGTCAGGCTGATGTTGAAGTAGGCTGATGAAATGTTCCTCCTCATATGGAGAGAGACACACAAAATATTCTCTGTGTCTGTCCTGCCCTTTTCCTCCTTTGGTTGCCCCACAGAGTGGAGAATAGCTTTAGGCAGATGCGACTAATGTAGTTGCACCAGCACCCATTCTCCAAGGGAGCTTGACTTTTCTGCACCTCTCCCAAGCTTGGTTGATTTTGCAGTAATTCACAGGCTGTACGTAAAATTGTACAGTGCTTTAGAAGGAGGATGAGGCTTTTAATTTACGTTGTGTCACGGAAAGCATAGGGTCTTTGAATAGATTAAATTATCCAATACTGTGTTTTGGCTCGTAGAAGACTGATATTTATTTGCCAAATAAAACAGACTTTTTCAAGGAAACATTTCTTGAGCCTCTCGCTTCTTTAGCAGATTAGGAGATTTCACTGGCCGTAACACATGATTTTCCAAAAATATTTTAATTAGTCATGTGTGCCATTAGCATAGTAAAAACCTATGATCATGTGACCTAGCAGAGATTTTATCAAACCCATCGTGTGTAAAAGAGGAAATGTCTTCTTTAGTGCACAGCAACTGGACAGAGTGATTCCACATTCTTTATAGCTGCTCAGTGACCAACTGTCATGGCATTGGAAGGTGCAGAGCTTGCATCCCACTGTTTTTAGCCAGACAGGGCCAACCCAGTGAGCGCCAGGGACATACTGGGAGCTTGCAGACTTCCAGAATAGACAACCTGGTTGGAAGGAACAGCCCTCATAATCTTGTTGGGTGCTTTCTTCTTTTCCTAGGTTTTAAACCCTTGGCTTCCTATTAAAAAAAAAAGAGGTGGGGTGCTCTCATATTAAGGTGAAATTAGCCTGGGTAGGATTCCTGAGCCAGTGCTGAGCTGGCTGCTCTGCTCATCTAAAGCAGCACAGCTCTGTGCAAAGAGGCTTACTGGGGTCCCCAAAGCAGAATATTAATGCAGGGCTGTACCAGAACTAGCAAGCCCTGTCTCTCCGAGTTCAACCGGTTTGGTAGGGCTAATGTTTGAGCTGGGCATTGCAGTGGTACAGCTCACTGCTTGCAGTTACAGAGCTAACTCAGAGATAAGGCAGAGGATGCGGAGTTACCTCCAGAGTTAGATTTGCCCTTGGTAATTTTTATCCAAAAAGGAGCAATAATTCATATGTCCATGCAAAATTCAGTTAAGGAATATTCATTTAATTTGTGGTAATTCCTAAAAACTGCATGCACCCCTTGGTTTTTGTGCTCTACGGGAAACAGGACATGTCCTAAACAGTATAAATATTCTGTTACCTCAGCGTTTTCTAATGGGTATCCTTTTTGCTTCTCATTCCTGTTTCAAAATTAAATATCGCGATTTGAAAGTTTTTATGGTAGATATATCAGTGATATTTTTGTTTATGAAAATGCTCATTTCAGAGAAGTTGATAGGATAAAATACCCCCAAACTCTACCATAAAGACCTATATTTCTCTCTCTACCATTTTGACTGTAGAACATTTTGTACGTGATATGTTCATGAGGACTGAATTGCATAGTTCTGTACTTGTAAAGTTTCTTTTGCATTATCACGGTTGGAAAGGAATTAGTTTCTTAGTATGCATAGTCTGGTTGAGGATTCTGTTCTTGATCACTTTTATCTATAAATGACAATAGCTTTTTAAAAAATGTAAACGTTTACTTGCAGTTTTGCAAATAAGGTTTATGTGACTCTTGCTGCTTTGGTTTTGCTTGAGTTAAGCTAATCAGCTTGGCTTGTGTCGCCATGCAAACCTTTAGTTTGAGATTACTAAATCTAGCTGATCAACAGTAAAGCACTAGAAGAGTGAGAAGAGGTGAAGAGGCAAAAAATGAAGGAACAAATTCCAGTAGTAAAATACTGGGCTAGCGCAGAAGTTTGCATATGTGGCCCATGTATGTATAAATATCATAAAGATATTGAACAGAGTACATGCATTGAGTGTACAGATGTGCAGTTGTTCACTTTGAGGTAACAGCTTTATCTATTATGGTTGCCTAATGACTTACAAAAAATACTATGGGGAACAAAGCTTCCTTGATGAACTCAAACATAGTTCATGCATCATAAGAAACGGTGTTTAGTGTGTAATTCCTTTGATCTCTATTGCTAGATGGTGCTGCATATTTGTGAATGATTTTTGTCTCATACATATATGTGAATACACACATGCAGTCATAGGTAGGTACGTGTATGTCTTTGTATACACAAGTGTATATACAGGTTGTATGTGTGCACATATATATACATACATATATATAGGCAAAATATATGGAAATGTGCACAAAGATGTTTACATGCAACAGGATGCATAGCTAAGTAAAGTCAAATTTTACTGATTTTCGTAATAAGGAGCTTCAGCCAATGTCTTTTAAAGTCAGTGGGCATCCTTTGACTGCAGACATGTGTGCAGAACAGATGAATTGTAAGTGAACGGTGAAAAAATGAGTGTGCGGTGAAGGTACAGATGTTGAAATTTAAACTGAAAATAAGAACTTAAAATGAGAGTGAAGTTAGTTAGTTGTAAGCCTGCCATATTGTGATGAAGGGCAGGTTGGTGGATTTGTCTTTACAGCTCAGCTGATGTACATCAGAGTTTTTCCATTATCTACAGCTGCATCAGGTTATGCCTACCTACAAGTTTGATGTTTATTTTTTAACACGGTTAGAATGAAAAACAAATTCTTCTTTCTTTCCCTGTAGTGCTAAAATGCGCTCTTTGATGATGCTTTGATGAATTCTGAAATTCTTGCTTCAAGTTAATTGTCAGCCTTTAAGCTTGTCTGTGTGCTTGCACTTTTCTTTGACTGATGATTACTTCTCTCACCCAAGCTAAATACTAGCTAAGAGAATAGCCTTTTGTATATGTTATCACAGGTGGGAGATAGAACAGCTAAAGCTTTTGATTTGCTTTCCAAACATAATTGGTACTTTACAGAGATGTAGCATATCTCATGTTGTTTTCCTGTATAAATTTTAACACATACATTGTTATTATGGCTTCTCAAAAATGTGAAACAGCTTGTCCTTTAGTCAGTCTTGGTCTAAACACAATATCGTCACAAGGAGGGGATGGGATGTGTCAGAAAAGAGAAGGGGCTCTGCCTGTGTACTCTCTGAGCAGTCTGGTGGAGTGGGATTAGCAAGTTGAGGGAGATAAGATGCGTGTTGTCCATGGACCTGTGGAGGTCTGCATGTCTGACTGACTGTGCAGCGAAAGGAATGAAGTGACGACTGAGTACTGTACAAAGAAAGCCAACTGGAAAAAGCAAACAAGGGCTTTTTTTTCCTGCTTTGTGCTTTTGGTTACTGGAATCCTAATGTTTTTGCAACAATACTTGGTTAAATGGTTTCAGACAGAATTGACTTTTTGTTTTGCATGTCTGTACTCCTTTTAAGGAATGCTGCTCTTACGAAAACAAAGATATTTGAAAGGCTAGAGATGTCCAAGAAAATGGCCTTTTAGAAAAGAGAACCTGTGTTGTTTTTGCTAGCAGTAAAAGAGATGGTTCTGTTTATTAAACTGTGCATACCATATGATGCTTCATATTTTTCCATTTGATTTCCTGTAGGGTGATTTCACTTGGAACAGCATGTCAGGGCGCAGCGTTCGGCTGAAGTCAGTTCCCGTTCAAAGCCTCTCGGAGCTGGAGCGTGCTCGGCTGCAGGAAGTGGCTTTTTATCAGTTGCAGCAGGACTGTGACCTGGGCTGTCAGATTACTATCCCCAAAGGTAAGGGCTTGATAAACCGTCTCTGTTTAGATTGCTAAGCCACTGACTTCGTATCACAGCAATAAAAGGGAGAAGACACTAGATTGTTTATTCCGCAGACATTGTCTTCTATTTCATTTTTGCTTAAACATAGAAACTACATAAAAATGACTAGTAATGTTTGTCTACTATGTCCAACTCAGGCTACCTGGGGTGGGATCATCTGATCAAGGACAGATGTCAACAGGGTAGTTCTAAATCAGACCTATTCATGCTAGGATCTCTTGACACTCAGTTGAGAGAAAAAGGCTTTTCTTACACTTCCTGACATCCAAAAGTATACACCTATATAGGTCAGATAGATCATACCATAGAAGTGGCTTTTTCACTCTGTATTGTATTGGCTCTGGAGGAAGCCAAGCATCACTAGTCAGGCAGACGGTGAAGACATTTGCATCAAATAAGATGAATCCTACCCAGGTTTTCCTAAAGACAGTGGTGATTATTTCCTAGAAGACAAGTTAAATTT
This sequence comes from Fregata magnificens, assembly GCA_013389945.1. Taxonomy (NCBI): domain Eukaryota; kingdom Metazoa; phylum Chordata; class Aves; order Suliformes; family Fregatidae; genus Fregata; species Fregata magnificens. Next base: position 222,640 of record WAAD01004100.1, on the reverse strand, counting down.
TCAGTATAAAACATTGAACTCCTAAGGAACAGGAGATTAACTGAAAAGGAGAAGCTCAGCTATCAGACTCCTCATGCAGGATATGTGCACGTAGTAGACCTGTACTTAGGTAACTGTGGAAGAGATCTAAACCTCACTAAAACTAATGCAAAAGTTTCCATTGTTTCTTGCAGGCTCGAGATCAAGCCTAGCAAAGACAACTGTTGTGCTATGATACAATCATCTGCAAATCCGGCTTTCCTGTTGTTTCTTTCTGGTTGTTGTATACTTATTTAAGGAATAACAAAGGACCACTGAATTCTCACCTTTGTCTATGAGCAGAGGTACTGCGTGGTAGCACATATACAGTGATGCCACAGGACCAGTTTTTGAATGAATCAAAGTTAAGCAGAAAAAAGTTCTTTAGTCAATGAAAATAATGGTGTGGAGATGAAGAAATGAGAAAGACATCAGCTTGGGTATTCATCAACTTTTTAGGATCTGCAGAAAACTCCTGCCAAAACCAACAAAGTTCAACTTACCAATTACAGTAGGGCATCAGTTTGTAGTGAGATGGATACAATCAACTACTTCAAGCCCCACCACAGCTCCCCTGCTCCCTCAAAAAATGCTGCATCAGTATGAAAACAATTTTACAGGACGTTCGTGTGAGGAACTGGATCACTAAGGGCACTGCAGTATTTTCTGGCAGTCTGAACAGCCACTGGCAGTTCCAGTGGGAGATGAATATACATATATGGAGGTAATACCATCCAAGACAATAGAGCATACACGTTCACATTCAGAACTTTGAGCTTCGGAGAGTGAATGCTATTTTTGTGTTCTCCTTGATGTTTCCTGCTGGGACTGCCATGAAAGTCCAACCATCTGGGAGAGCCAGGGTCTCTTCCCAATCAACCCACCCTTCTTCTGCAAGATGCTTTGGGAGTCACAGGCAACTTGGTGCAGTGCTGCCAGGGCTTGCAGACTAGGAACTGTTGAGTCTTTCAGGTTGAGATCACACACAACAGTTTTTATTTTCACAGCACATATATATGTGGGTAGTTATATAATGTGTAATTAATTTTAGATATATTGAGTCTGAAAAGTATAATTTCATGCATAAAAACTAAGTAAGAGTAAGACAAACTCTGTTGAAGCATCTTAAAATAAAAGTCATTTCACAAACTCAGGAACCCGGGTTCCAGTTTCATCTCTATGGCTGGCCCCGTCATTTCATGTATCTTTTGCTTCAGTTTAGATGAGAAATAAATTAGCTATTCAGTTCTGCTATTCAGATTAGATTTACCAGTGAGATTATTGATGAGGTATATTATTTCACACCTGCATACTTGCTCTGAATGACTAGAACATGAATTTTTCTTTGTTCTAAGGTATGCAGGGTGCAACTGAGTTTTAAAATGTTGTAGTACCATCTGTCGAAGGAAGTGAAGGTAGTAGCTAGAATTAAGGTGCATCTAATATTTAACTGTCCATCTTGTTTCTAAATCTGGCACCAATTTTGGTGTACCACAATATGTGTAAATAGTAATTATTCTGTTACTCCATCATGCTACATCTGTGCCAGCGCTTTGGTATGAGAATAAGAATCTACTATTTTCTTAAATTACTACAGTTTAGGCCCTTTGCAAAGACTCTTCTGAAGTCCACCTCATGTTCCCATCACTGTTGAATGGCGTGGAATGAAAACATATGGTAAGAGGGTGCAGGTAGCCGTCTAGTTGATTTGCTAACGTCACAGGACTGTGTAAATGGAGAATTTCAAGTTCTAGCAGCGTGAATAGTAGTGTGAAACGAGCTCGGGCACTCTGGGCATGCAGGAATACAAATAACATAAAACTCCATCACAACCATTTGTGCCTCAAGTTAAAAACAGACTGAAGGCTGTTAAAGTTTTTCTCTCTTAAAAAAAAAAAAAAAAAAAAAAAAAAAAAAGTGATGTGTATAGCTAGGTGAGCTCTCTAGATCTGGAGAGATCCAGGCATAGAAAGATGTGCTCTACAGGTTCTACTTCAGAGAATGCTGCATGAAAATACTCAGGAGCGGAGGTTAGTGGGATAATCTATGTATTAGAAAATACAGAAAGTTGGGATTCTTTGTGGTTCTTTGAGTGTTCTTCAAAACTTGTGAATGACTGACATTAGAACATGCTTGTTTCTGCTGGGCATTTGCTTTTTGCAGGCATTTGAGTAATTACATTTACTGGCACAGGTATTGTGGAAAGTAAAAAGTCATTCTTCTTGGGTAACAAGTGTTTGTGCCAAACATAGAATCATAGAATCATTAAGGTTGGAAAAGACCTCTAAGATCATCGAGTCCAACCATCAACTAACACCACCATGACTCCTAAACTAGGCCCTGGAATGCCACGTCTATACCTTTTTTGAACGCCTCCAGGGTTAATGACTCCACCACCTCTCTGGGGAGCCTGTTCCAATGCCTAACCACTCTTTTGGTAAAGAAATTCTTCCCGATGTCCAATCTAAACCTCCCCTGACGCAACTTGAGGCCATTTCTTCTCGTCCTATCGCTAGTTTCTTGGGAGAAGAGTCCAACATCCGCTTCACTACAACCTCCTTTCAGGTAGTTGTAGAGAGCGATAAGATCTCCCCTCAGCCTCCTCTTCTCCAGGCTAAACAGCCCCAGTTCTCTCAGCCGCTCCTCATAAGACTTGTGCTCTAGACCCTTCACCAGCCTCGTTGCCCTTCTCTGGACACGCTCCAGCACCTCAGTGTCCTTCTTGTAGTGAGGGGCCCAAAACTGAACACAGTACTCGAGGTGCGGCCTCACCAGTGCCGAGTACAGGGGCACGATCACTTCCCTACTCCTGCTGGTCACACTATTCCTGATACAAGCCAGGATGCTGTTGGCCTTCTTGGCCACCTGGGCACACTGCCGGCTCATGTTCAGCCAGCTGTCCACCAGCACCCCCAGGTCCTTTTCCACCAGGCAGCTTTCCAGCCACTCTTCCCCAAGCCTGTAGCGTTGCATGGGGTTGTTGTGACCCAAGTGCAGGACCCGGCACTTGGCCTTGTTAAACCTCATACAGTTGGCCTCGGCCCATCGATCCAGCCTATCCAGATCCCTCTGCAGGGCCTTCCTTCCCTCGAGCAGATCGACACTCCCGCCCAGCTTGGTGTCATCTGCAAACTTGCTGAGGGTGCACTCAATCCCCTCATCCAGATCATTGATGAAGACATTGAACAAAACCGGCCCCAGAACTGAGCCCTGGGGAACACCGCTCGTGACCGGCCGCCAACTGGATTGAACTCCATTCACCACCAATGCTAGCCTGGAAGTTGTAAGTCAGAGTACAGAAGCATCTGACGTATCTTTACGATCACAGTCATGCCGCTGTTGGTTGCTTCTTCGTAATATTTCCATCCTCCCATGCTCAGAAGCCCGCTTTGTCACATCAAGTGCAGTTAGTTAGCACTTTTAGGGTGCATCATGTAATCCCTCTCCTCCACTGTACTGCAGTCATTACCATTAATGAAGAGCATTACTGACATCTCTTAGATAAATATCCTGTGGTCACAGAGAGGGGACCACCTCCCACAGGAATTTATTTAATCAGCATGTAATTTAACATATGCTACAACTGCAGTGCAGTAGGCAATTAAATGAATTCAAATTGATCAAGAGGTATTATTTTTATATGTATGACAGAGACGCTTTAGGTTTGTTTCTTGTTCTCTTGTTTTTTCTGCTTCATACCTGTCTTTCAGATTCTGTAATCAATATCTTTCTCAGCTCCCATGTCACTCCCCCATCTGCCACCAGTAACTCTAGCAAGAATAATTTATACTGTCTCTAGGTTAATGGGTTAAGTTGCAAGAGGCTGTCATTTCTGAGCAGAGCATTGCACAGTTTCTCTACCAATGCAATTACTCTGTGAAAGATTTTTAGTTTGTTGCCCGATGCTCTGAATGGCACAACGGGATGATTCTGGTGAAATGCTTTACAGCTGCTGTTTAGAATATACTGTGTTTTTCTCAATTTCAAGGAAGTCAATCTTCTCTTCATAAGAGGAGAAAAAAACCCTGTGATGAAATTCGCTTTACGTGTGCATACATCTTGGTGACTCTCCAATTGTGTATATCTTTGTATACAAGTAATGAGAAAAAATGAACCTTTTACACCATGTCTTCACAAAAAAAATGGGTAACTCAAGTCAGGTAGGTTTTTCAAAGTCAAACTGGGATCAAAGCAGGAGAGGAGCTCCTTTTCTTCCCCTCCAGGTAGCTCTTGAGCGGAAGAGGTATTGAATGAGGCTTGTTTGGAGCAGTTTCCTAAATACCTCAGTTGTAACTCTCCTCTCTTTTACAGTCCTGTCCCACCTCACTGAGCCTGTGTTTGGGAGAACTGGTAGGCACTGCAGGGCTGTATCAGTTAGAGCAGGTGAGGAATTAGGGCTCCAGCCCTAATTCAACTCCTCAAGCATCTGGCTGGGTTTTAAGGTATGATGCGTGACCCTATTAGTAGGGACTTGAACAGGATTTGCGAGTTGGGTCACAGTTGCAGTTTTCACCTCTCTCTGTTCAAGGAGAGACTGTGACTGCTCATGTTCTCACCAGTCCCCAGCAGGACGCGCTGCTGTCTTCCCAGCTTTAGAACGGGGCTGGAGGAGTTGTGGAGGGAAAGGATAAATGAGGAAGAAAAGAAATGCTCAATGCTAATTCTGAATATTGCTTAGATAGGTGTGCATTTACCAGCAGGGCATGCAAACATAAATGGCTGAGCTGCTTATTGTGGTTGCTCATTAAGAAGATAAATAAGGGGGAGATACATGGATAATTAGGAAGCAATGAAACTTGTATACATACAAGTACAGAAAAAGGAAAAGAGAAGATGAGAAGATCATTAGAAAATACATGCTATCTGCAAACTGTTGAATTTCTTTCAGGAAGAATTTCTTTACTGAAAGAGTGGTTAGGCATTGGAACAGGCTCCCCAGAGAGGTGGTGGAGTCGTCAACCCTGGAGGCGTTCAAAAAAGGTGTAGACGTGGCACTCCAGGGCCTAGTTTAGGAGTCATGGTGGTGTTAGTTGATGGTTGGACTTGATGATCTTAGAGGTCTTTTCCAACCTTAATGGTTCTATGATTCTATGAATCTGCATGGCCTATATTCTGAGGCATCTATAGGCACTGACTTCTTGTGAAAATTGGGGAAATATCTAATCTATTGAGAAGTGGGAAAAATATGTAGGTACTACCAGTGTTCAGAGAAGTAGACATGCTGTAGCTGAATTGTTATAGAAAGCTTGAGCATCCCATGAAAGTCCTCAAAAGTATTATCTGAAATTGGCTTAGAGGTGATTTAGCACGTGATTAAGCTCATCAGACTGTAAGCTGACCAAAGACTAGTAAACAGTGGCTCATACTAAATGGCAGTGCATCTCAGTGAAAATAAGGGCCAAACTGGATACTCAACAGATATTTAGAAGTTTGTAATTCTGTCTGCTTCTTTTTTCTTTGACCTAGCAAATTGTACAGATTGAACTGTTGGGCCTGGATTTCTCATATACTAATTTCTCATTTCTTCTTTGAAAACTCCTGTGTTGGAAGGGAAGGACGATGCGGGGATGTGGATGCAGGAAGAATAGTTAGGACCTGTGCGTCTTTCAGGCCCAGTTCCCTACAGCACTTTGTGTCCTGGGGCTGCCATGTGCCACAGATCCAGCCCCTCCTCACCTCTGTGAAAGAGTCGTCTCTGCTGTCATTAAAATGGTGTGATAACAACTGTCTGCTGAGTCCCGCTGTCTTTGTTACTCCTATAGGTTGGGTGAAGTCCTGACTTTTCGTGTGAGTTTTGACCTCTCCTAATGTTGATGTTCATGATAACTACTGCACTCCTGGGGAACTTTTGTTGATCTCAGTAGTGCAGAAGCATAGGAGCAATATATGTTTTCTCATGCATTTGTTTACCTGTACAATGACAAGCAGAAATTTGGCCAATATCTCTAGTAACTCAGATAGAAGTGGTGTCTGTGCTTCTGATCTTCTTGACAGCATGTTTTTGACTTCTGATCTACTTCTTTGTATAGAAATGGCCACAGTCAAATCCCCATATATCAACAGTTTTGTGTTTTATGGATTTTCTTATTTGTTGTCGCTTTGTCCCTTGTGTGACAGCACAAGCAGGACGTGTTTTCTTCATAGTGTCAACAAGAATAATGGAAAATGGTTGATGTTTTCACATGAATAAATCTCTTACAGTTGCAGAAGTTGCTCATTTATATTTCTCACTGGTAATACTGTCCTGTGCTGTAGCCACACAGGCAACATTGCTGCACAGTAAGCATCTTGGTATAATTAGGTAATTACATTATTACTGCAATAACAGTCCAGCTGCCTGCATTGTCCTGAGTTGCAAAAGAAGCATGTCCTGTGTGTGTCTGTGTGGCAAAATAGAAAACTCATGTACTGTTATCACACCAAGTGTAATCTCCAAAACTCTGGGGAAGTGTTGTGGCTAGCAGAGGACTTAGTTATGAGCATGTAGAAGTCTTGTGAGCTAGGAATTTCCCCCAGGGAGTTTTCATCCTCCGTCTTCTTCTATAGTCAAATACAGATGGGCTTCTTGATAAGGGAGGAGAACTGATGTCTGAAGTTGGGTCTGGGAAAGCAGCACAGTAAGTGCTGTTGACTAGTCAAAAGTGTAGATTATATTCTTCTATTGAATTTCTTTGAAAAGTTATAGACACACATGGGGGGATTTCTGGACAAGTGCCAGAAAGAAGCTATATTGCTACTCATGTCTGTTTAATACTGCTTTTACTTTCAAAAAGCAGACATGTCACCAGTAGTGCTTGCTACCACAGCACTGCCCAAGATTGCTTTTAGAAGAAAACGTTCCACTTGGCTGCTAGGGCTGGCACAGGGCATCAGTAGGAACCCCTTGGGAAGAGGGGGTGAAGACATTGGTCCAGTGGGGAAGAAAGGGATCTCAATCGGTGATGGGGAAGAAGTAGATAACAAGATTTTCTTCTTTTACACAAAATTGGTGTAACCTATTCAGAGGCTTTATATTTGCATTATAAAAGCATGCTACATGTTGCCACTTGTGATTATTTGTTTTGGTCTTTGTGGGTAGATGATCATTTGTTATTGATTCATATCCTGCCTCCCACTTTGGGAGCACAGGCTGCCTGCCTCACAGTCTCAGCTTCTGTAGGAAGAAGAAACCAATAGGCAGGTAATCATACCAGTAGGTACCAGTTTTTGTCACACAGTGATTGTGCAATGGTTGAAGCATAGCAACCGAGAGCACAAAGACCAAACTGCTCCCTTCTTCTCTCCCCACCTTGTTAATTGTCAGATGTCAGTGGTGCTTCTGAGAGTTACCAAGCTAAATTAGGAAGGTGTTGTAAAGGCACATGCATTGCCATTGCCCACACAGTAAAACTTGGCTCAAAACTGACTTCAGACACCAAAGAGAGAGAACAGGCACACAGAGCGCATATCTGCTTGTGTGTTGGCTTTGGTTTGATTTGTTTTGATAAGCTTGGGGCAGCCTATGATTATTCATTAAGACATCAAGCAAAAGTTGTAAAGCTTTTTCATATATATCAGCCTGGAGACTACTATTTTACAGCTGCAGCTGAATATTGCAGCTGCATGTTTGAAATTACCTGCTGGAAAGAAGTACTTTTCATGGGCTGATAATAAAAAATAGAGACAGGCACATTTATTTTTCTGCTGAAAGATGGTCATTGCAGTAGTTACAACTAGGACAACTACCTGTTTTTTATTACACTCATACATGGTAGCTCCAGCTATGGATCGAGGCTCTGTTTTGATGTAGACAACTGTGCAGTGATTTTGGCAACCAGAACTTAGTCTCGGCACAAGTCGGGGACAAGGGAACAGTGAGCAAGACCCAGGACGTGTGTGGATGGGTTAACCACTGAGGGGCTTTTCAATATGGAGGAAGTGATGACCAGCAGGATGAGGCCTGGTGGATATGATCATTGTCCCTCAGTTCCAGAAAGGTTCAACAAATCAAAAAACCTTCTGCTTTTATGAGGGAGCTGCCCCCTGCCCCACTGATTTGTGGATTGAAATGTCCCCTGAAGCCCATAATAATATGGGCTCAAAAAGTAGATCATTTTATAGTTGTGTTTAATCGTAGTTTAGCAGATCTATCAGCTTAAGGTAGCATCAGCAGATCTATCAGTTTAAGCTTGCAGGATTGATGAGGCCTCTTGGTATCCTAATGTTTATCCTTAAGTGGCTGACGCATTCAAAGTGACTCTTGAAGATGGGGAAGGTGAAGACACTGAAAAGACTCAGAAGGACCAGGAATCAGAAAGGGTTCTTGTGATGAAGAAGGTTGTAGGATTAGTCAATTATGAGACACTGAGGTAGAGGAACACTACTTAGAAAAAGTTGTTCTCTTTTATTCTCCAAAAAGGAGGAAAGAAATGAAAATTCATGCTGAATTCTCCTATTAAAGTTTGGGAATATTAATTTAACGTGGATGGAGTAGAATTTGAGTCAGCAAGGGGAATATATTATCTAGGTTTTGCACAGACCTTCACAGAATCGCATTGTTTTCCTTATTAAACATTTTTAGTTCTAACTTCCTAAATTATTTTGGGACAGAATTTCATCTGTGAGAGAGTTGACAGGGGACCTTCTCTTTGTGTGTGCCCTAGGTCAGATTTCAGAGGCCTGGGCTCACTCAGTTTAGAAGTTCTGCTAGGCAAGAACCCTAGAAGTGTCTTTCTATTTTTCCTGTCATTCTTTTCTTATAATTAATAATAATGAATCCCAGTATTAACCCATGTTTCAGCAGAGTATTACAGGGATACTACCAAACTTCATTTTTTGTAGGAAGACTATTAGCACAAGAGCTCAGTCCTGTATCTTCGAATTGACGTGGTGAAATATCTTTGTTCCAATCTCATCTTGAAAATACAAGATTGGTGTATCTAACATTGAATATTGAGGTTATGTGTCCGCCCAGGACTGTCAACAGATCAGATGCGACAGATTGCAGTACATGCAGTAGGTTAGGCTAAGGGCAGAACATCCATCTCTGATGAATTATCTTGCTTTTGTTGGCTTGGGTCACAACCTTAACATTATGTTGATGTAGTGTTTTGGTTTTAAGATGCACCACATACCAAAATTATGCTTTGGTTTAGTTATTTATTTGGTTTATTTATTTATGCTTTGGTACAAGTGTTGCATATGTTTACTTTGTACCTTTGGGTTTATTTTAATGTTTCTCAAATAATTTGGAGTGAAAGTCTGAAGATAAGGCACAGAATTTGACTTCACTTTCCAGAACTGACAATAAACATGTTACCCAGCTATTTTAGAAAGTGTATCAAATGTAATAAAAGAGATTAGCTGCCTTTACGAAGACGACTGTTTACTGTGTTGATGCCACCTATGACAAGAATGTATATCCACACAATTTTCTTATCGTTGACAGTAACTAGGTCATACACAGTAGTTTCAGTAATTACAGCAAGTATTCCACTTTCTGAGGGAACTGATTTTTTTAGACTTACTGGGACGTTTGGGGAGAGAGCAGGTAATCCTTAATTTTACTGCCAAATCTAGTTCTCAGTTTGTTTGATTAGTTGTAATGAATATTATCTAAGGCTGGGTTTAGAAACCTAAATGCAGTCCCAGTCATTTAAGGGAAGATACTGCTTATGCTGCTTGAACATCTGCTGTTGTACATTTTTGCATGCAAGTTTTGTAGCCAGTTCCACCAGGCGTGTGATGCTGTGCATCTGTTCACATGAAGTGAGCATTAATCTCCTCTATGATTTGCTTTAGTAAGGTGAATTTGAAGGAGTAGGGCTGGATAAATGTGTGATTACAGACTGAGTGCGAGACAACCTCACCTGTGAAGTGGAAGAAAACATACATAGTTGGGCTTTCTGAATTTTTATTGTTCATTGGTGCACTTTGCCCCCGATACATTCCAATTAAGCTCTGAATAAAAATGGGAATTCAGAGTTACGCGTTCTTTGCTTCTTGTTTATTTTGGCAGGGAGTATTTTTTTTTATCTGTTTTTTGCTTACATTACTCGTCATTGTATTTCATTATCCATTTTCCTTAACACTGAGAGTGACTGAGATTTTTATCTGGACTTGCATTTTTGTGAGGGCTCCAAACTGCTCATTGTTTTTAATCGCTGACCATGTTATATACTTTATAGGCTGTTGTAACAGTGGAAAGCATCTAAGTAAACTGTATCCTATACTTTGTGGAGCTATGGGATTACAGACTGGATGCTTTTGAGTTGGCATCAGTATATCTTTTAAGTGAAGAGGCTTATTACCACCCCTCTTACTGCCAGCCTCTGCTAGTTCTTCTCATACAAATACTGTCTCAAACATGATCCTGTGAGTCCATGGATTTTCTTTCAATATAGCAGTGTTCATGAAGATTATACTAAAGACAAGCAAGACTGTGAGCTAAATTCTGCTCCTTTACACTACGTTAGTAAATCTTGGCTATACTGTATCAGGCTTGCTGTATCAGACTTGGTCAGAGGTGAAAGCTGTATGTCTTGCTGATTTTTAGATGGACGCTCCCTCCCCTCCTCCAAATTCAAATTTGCCATGGAAACATGGATTTTTTTTTTTTTTCCTCCTGGGAAAATAAAAACAATATCTCTCAATCTGGAAAAAAGAAAATAAAATTGAATTATTGTTTTAAGCTAGGAGAAGTCTTAGCTACTGCAGAGTAGACGTTGTAAGAGCACGCAGCCTTGCACTCTGCTACACAGGATTTTGTCAAAGTGAAGGTGACAGGAGCTTTTCCAGGCAGGGAGATAAGCAAGCAAAAAAAAAAAAAAAATTTAATTGTTTTTTCTCCCAATAAGGAAATTTGCAGAAATGTCTTGTTGTGAATTTTTTTTTCAAATTTGACTTTTTGCCACCATTGAGACAAGAACAAAATGGAAATACATGAAGCTTGCAAGAACATAATTTTTCTAATGTTAGAACAGGGGAAATAATTTGTTATCTTGAAAACTTAAGAAAGTTTTTAGTGATTTGTTCCTTCTTTAAATTTTGCTATGAGGCAGTTTTTTTATAAAAGACCCTATGTAATGCTCAGCAAATTGATTTCCAAGATTTTCTTGTATCACATAGCAGGTTTTACATGTCTGTTTACATCAGGAATACTTTATTCAGCGTATCTATTCCGTCAGTTAGATACAAGCTAATAGTTTTAAAAGCAAATGTTTTCACTCACTACAAAACTCACTACAAACAAAAAAAGTTTGTCTTTTTAATAATTAGTTTGTGTTTTGGTAAATAGCTAGGAGCTTTGATTGAGAAGCAGCATGCATTTTCTTCAGTTCTATATGAATACAGAACAGAAGTGGAAAATGCTAGGCTTCATGGTAAAATCAATGGCACTGTTAATGTGAACATGGAGAAATTAGCATATAACGCAACACCTTTAAAAGAAAGATTTGTGTAACTTCTGAGAATCTACCTGTTGCATAGGTGTGTTTTGTGAAGATGGAGGAAGGGAATAAGGACAGGGATGGACGCTGAAGGAACACTTTGCTGCGGAGCTTGTTGGGCAGGAGTGCTGAATGACAGGAGTCTTTCCGTGTGTATCATAACGAAGGAAAGAGACCTGGCTGAAACTCCAAAGATAAATAGGAAAATATTATGATCCACATTTCCATATACAAATGTCGTGAGACATAGTTACTGGAGATGGAATCATGACCAGAGGCCTTCATTATTAGGGCAGTCGCTTATTTAGATGCTGACTGTTGTGGGTTTAGGGTGCTGCTCTTATAAATCACAGAATCACAGAACAGTTGGGGTTGGAAGAGGCCTCTGGAGATCATCTTGTCCAACCCCCCTGCTTGAGCAGGTACACCTAGAGCAGGGTACACAGGATCCAGTGACCGCTGCATGCACATATTTGATGTGAAGTCCCATTGAGCTTAGAAATCACTTCTGAGACAGAAAAAAATTCCTATCTAATGTAATTTCCTTAATAGTACACTTGAAATAGCTATCGACTATAAGTACATATAAATACATTCAGTATTTTGTCTGCATTAATGTGCCACATTGAAATCGCAGCTTCCCTTTTAAAATGTTACTCAGGACCATTGGCCATATTGAAAAGTTCAGATGCACAGCCTGAGCGAACCCGTGTTAGGAAGCAAAAGGCACATACAGAGGCTCTGAAACACCATGTTTTGCAAAATTAAGTGCATTTGATTCTTTCCGTTTTTTTCTAAATCTTTGTGAGAACACTAGTGTAACAGAGGTATTCTTGATTGTGTTCTGCCAAATCTGTCTTTAGTACTTGATGTAGTACCGGCCCTTTGTTTTTGAACACTCAGCTAGGCTGTCCTGTGCTTTGCAAATAATCCACTTAAGTGTGTGGTGATTCTATAGTGACTTAAGATTTTGTTCTTTATTACAATTCAAAGCCAAAGAATAAATACCAATAAATATATCCCATGTGAGAAGCTTTTGAACCTTTGTTAAGAATACTGACATTGCAGCCTACTAATTGCCATGTTCTACTTGCCTTTGGCAGAGCTTTGCTTTAACATGTGTATTCTTCTGGTATACATCCTTTAAAAATTTCAGTTGAAAAATCAGATCTATTCCTGTTATCTTATGTGTGTTGCTTCTTTCCAAAGTGCATTAGGGAAGTACGTCTGATGAGGATTTCTTCTTGCCTTAGGTAGAAGAGTTAGTTTCCAAAGTTTCTTCAAAGGCGTGGTTTCGGTGGAGGAGTTGTGGTTGATGCCAGAAGTGTAAGATATGTGTCTAAATACTGGTTAGGAAAGATAAGGTGACTACAGATAGATTTATTTTATCAGAGCTGTGGTACTATATATATCTTTGTATTAGGCTTTTACACTGAAAAGGCTACCTCGAGATTTAACGGAGACCTAATCTCCTGCTGAAGGTTTTTAAGAATAGATTAGACAAATGTATATGTGACTCTATTTCTGTGCAAGAAGTCAACCCAAGTGTTCTCTTCAGAGCTCATCATGCCTTTTATCTGTGGTTTACATTTTCAACACCTGTTCATGTTCATTAATAAAAAAGTATGTAAGCTAGATGGTTGATGATACAGAAGACAGATAATTATTACAATGAAACATTATTAGAAAGAAGATCCGTTGGTCGTTTTTCAAAAGGATAGCATCTCAATCATTGGGGCCACCAACCTGTCCAGTGAGAGACCTGCTGCACCATGATTTCACTTCCTTGCACTAAAGGCTCCTCTCTCATTTCATTTCTTCGTCAAGTCTCTGAGCAGGAATATTGTGGACTAGTTTAATTAGTCCTGGAGGGAGCAAGCTATGAAGGCTGTTTTTATTTTCTTGCACAGTTCCTTCTTTAAGGTTAGAGGAAAGACTTGTATGAAGGGTTCATAACAACAAAGCGCTGGTCAGAAGACAGTGGGGACCTGGATGCCCTGAACCACCTCTGTGACCACTGGCGGGTCCCCTGAATTCCAGACAGTTGGGGGAATTTCCTCTTCATTTGAAGAGCTCAACCCATGCTCGTGCCCAGAGCAACCTGGGGGAAAGCTCTAAGGGAGACGTAAGGAAACTTGGTTGTTGCTTCACCTGCCAGTACAGGAATGCAAGCCAGCTTATCAATACACAGGAAGTTCGATGCCAGGTAAATGCCGGCAATTTAACATCTGGTCTGCCTCTAGCCCACCCTGTACTGTGCGGATTAAAGGAAATTCTCTCCTTATCAAATCAAGAGTCACTTTGACTAGGAATGGCATCAAACTACTCTTCCCCCTCCATATTATAAAATGACTTTGTATTTAGGTAACTGATGCCGGAGACAGTCAATTTTCCCCTGCCCCCAGTGGACTGAAGGCAGTTTTAGAGCTGTTATTTGTGGTTTTCCTATCTCAAACTACAGCATCAAGGCTCCTGTTTGTTGTTTGTTTGGGGTTTGGTGTTTTGATTTTTTTTTTTTTTCCCCAGTACAGCTAAAATCTTTTACTGTAGTTGTTTTGATGTAGTAGTGTAGACAGTTTTTGACCTATTTTACTGTCAGTTATGAAAGCACTCCAAGCAGGGGATGTTTTTCAGTCTTTCTCAAAGCTTTTAAACCTCTGCCCATCATCATGGTTTCTGAGTGCCTTCCATGTGGAGAGAAGGGCAGCAGCCAAGTCCCTGATGTACCACAATCTGCTTAAGTTAGGAACTTACCTACCTTTTGGGTTTAGGGAAACTCCTGCCACGCTACAGATACTGCTACAATGTAAAAAAAAAAAAAAATACAGTGCCTATATTTTGTTTTGCACCTGCTAATTCACATTACTGTTTCGTGCATCCTGTCATCAGTCTCAGTGTAGCAAATATTGCCCTGAAGTATAGGAGGAGTCGTTCCCTCTAATTTCAGTATACCTGGAGACAGTTTTTACTTCCAATATTGACACAAAGCATAAGCTCCATCAAAAGACCTTCCCGGAGAAAAATGTGTAGCAAGTTACCCTTTGGCCCATTCTCTCTGGGTTTTTTTGGGGGTTTTTTTAGATTTTAATTTATTAGAGTACTACGATTTGGGAGTTGTCATGACACAGCAAATCCTGAGCTAATGTAGGCACTGAAGCAAGCAGAGCTTTGTATCAGTTGAATATCTGACTCTCTGCTCAGGGAAGGCAGACCTGGCATCCTGCGTCTTCATCTGTTCTCCCTTTCAAAGGATGCACCTGCTTTTTGCTGCTCTCCAGTGATAACCATAGAAGGGCATACAAGGGCATTTGGCCCTTCCTTTGTAATCCTTTAAAGGTTGCCAGGTAGCTTTGCATGCTTGTTTGAGTAAGTTATTTCCATTGTCCCTTATATATATGGCAGCAGCAGCAGTTTCCCTCATCCTAGCATAAAAAAACGTTTGAGCAACTCTTTATTTTCATGTCAAAATGAGTTGGTTTCCTTAGGTCCAGCTAAAGGTTTAGCAAATACCAATAAGCTCCAAACCAATTATACTTTAGTGTTCTGATTTTTCATTGCCTCTGTAGAACTCACTGAATATCTTGTTCCTCAGAGTTCATGTAATACAGCCATTTTAAATGTATTGGTAAGTAAAAAAGTATTTAAATGATGTAAAACTATATATTTTTTTTCACTCCAGTAATGCCAAAATAGCTCAAAAGATTTTTTTTTCAACCTTTCAAACACAATTATCTCTAGTCAAGAACCCAAATGTGAAAGGATTAAAGAATACATTAAAAAAAATCAAATGAAAAGGGAGGAAAACCAATTATTCTTGGTTTTGGTGTGGTGGTTTGAAAAATTCTGAAATAATTTAAAATTCTGATCTTTTAAGGTTATTTATACACAGCATGCACAAACTGAAGGCAGGCATCCTCTTTGTATTCTGTTAAGGGTTGCTTTTGGTACAGCTCTGCTCATGCTCGTCTGTTAGACCTGCAGCTTCCCGCACAGTGGGAGTGCAGTGGCCTGGGGCAGGACTAGAAAGCAGCTCCTTCCTGGCTTTTCTCCTCGCAGGGGTGGGCTGTGCTGACAGCCCCCTTCCTCCAGTTGTAGCTTCTGCAGCCCTGACCTCACTCCAGAGCCCAAATCCCATATCCCCTGTCCACTAAGGTTTGGCTCTCACCCTTGGAGTACGTTGCACCTGCATTTGCCCACCAGTAACCCAAGTCCCTCACGACAGAGAATCATGGAAGAACATATTTGAAAATACCAAAGTAGTTATTTTCTTCCAACATATATATTTGGAGACTATTTAAAAACCTTATGTACTCTAGGGAAGGTTAAGCAAGTGGAGCTGAAATGTCATGTTTTCTTATGATTCCTGTATCCACAGGAATTGGGTAGTATTTGCTTCTGAATTAGAGCATTGCCCAAAGTAAGCTGCTTTTTGTGAAGAAGGGTTCGTACTTACCTTGTTACAGTTATAGTCTATATCTGTATCCTGGTGTTTTCCAACATGTAATAACATTTTTTGTTCACCAAGTTGGAACATGACTCTTTCTGATAGAAATAGACCTTGAGAATAGGGTTCAACAGAAATGGTGCGTTTTTCACTCTAACAGATTTGATTCTAGTTTGGAACTACGCTTTTTAGATGTGTTTTCCTAAAAGACAGGACAGTCTACTGATAATATGCTCAGCTGGTGTAAATTGGTATATCACCTTTGCCTTCAGAATAGATGTTGCAGCATCAAAAATCTATTAATACTTGGCAAGCAGATTATGGAAGGTTGGGGGTTTTTCGTTGTGGTTTGGGTTTGTTTTTTTTTTTTTTTAGTTTGTATCAGAATCACAAAAGGTTATTGTAAAGTGTTATTTGATTAATAAAACTCAGGTCCCTGTAGGGATGCAGCTTTCTTTTGAAGCAGGTGTGGTTTCCAGCAGTTTTGCCTTCTAGGTAGGTTCCACGCCAACTTATGAATACTTCCTAGGTAAATAATTTAATTCATATACCAGTATGACTGACTTCTTACTGTTCCACAGTGAAGAGATTGTGTATAATGCAGGATTTAGACTTCCAGCAGCTGCATCACTTAAACCTGCACATTTGGACTTTGTAATTCCTCCGTGGTTCATTTTAACAATCAGTAATGCCTTAGCCCAAAGGGACTGAAGCCTGTGTCTGAAGAAGATGTGCTAACTGCAGGTTACCAAAGAGTCTGATGGGGTGAGGAGGAAGAGAATAAAAAGCACGCTTTTGTCTGACGGTTGTGGGTTTTCTCAAGTGGTGGTATTGTATGCACTGTGTACTGTGTATTGCTGAGAACATTGTTTCCTGCGCAGTCGGCTTTCCCCACACCTCACCCCGTTTCTCACCAGTGCCCTGAGAAGGGTTTGGGCCAAAGCAGCGCTCCTGCACAGAGGGCTGCTATGCTCTAGCTCTGGTCCTGCCTGTGTGCAGCCCAGGGCAAGCTGCAGCCCCTCTCCTGAAGAACAGGCTTTGACTTCAGCTCTGCCCTTTTCACTCTGTTTCTTCTGCCATAAACACATTCAGCGGGAACTTCCTGGAGAGGGAAATGCTGAAGCTTGTTTGCTGCATCAGAGAAAGCAGCACGTAAGAGGGAAGCTGCCTCTGGGCATGTTTGTGGTGCCTGTGGCAGGCAGCCTGAACTCTGCTCCATGGGCTGAGGTGAGCACGTGTGAGCTGACTGCCGCCTGGAAGGTCGCAGCTGCGCTTGAACGAATACAGCTTTTCTTCCGTCAGCTGCAGGCTGACAAGCACAAAGGAGTGCTGATTTAAGTCGGAGTGAAATAGAGAGCAATGTAGGCCATAAGGAGAAGCAGTGTGAGAAACATGGAGATAGTGCAAGCCTTCTGAAGCAGTATAATCTGCATCGCTGAGGGAGGTGTCCGTGTGTGTACTGCCGAGGACAGGTTAAAGGGAGAAAGAGAGCAATGGGAAATACGTGTGGGCTCAGCCCTTCCCTTTTCATATCGCCCTATGTGCCAAAATCTGTAGCTCCTGGTTCTCTCACTGAAACTGTTTGTTTACCTTTCATCTGTGCTGCAGCTGGCAGTGCTTTGGAAGTTATCGTGTGGGGACAGGGCATTTCAACAACATGTTAATCTAAATAAATATTTCAAGATGGACATTTATAGTCACAGAAATAGCTAAGTAAAACTAGCACCCTCTTCTTCAGCAGAGCAGCTCCAAGTGTACATTCAGAAGCAAATTCGCTTTGTATAGTGACCCGAAGAAGCGACTGCCACCACAAACACAGAGCAACTGTGAATGAACGAAGCACAGTCTCATCTTTATTGTGCTCTGTCAACAGAATTTAGCAGGTTTTTCTGATTGCAGAGTCTCTATTAATTGCAGTACCACACAGGCAAGAGAGACTGTAGCTTGACACTCGGCTCGCAGGCTGAGTGCGGGAGGCTGGCACTTGGGAAACGAGTCGCTCTCGATGGCTGAAGTGAACCGAGAAGTCCTCAAGAGAGGTCAGGCTCGGTGCTTTGTGGTGCTGTTGGTAGTAATTTTCAAGACAGAATGGATTACACTTTTAGAAAAATATATTCTGGTTTTTTTTTCTTTAAATGCAATTAGATCCAATTGCTAATGCCTGTAAAGGGAAAATGGCCATGAATATAACTACTGTGAAGAAGTATTTTAGAAATCTCAGAGTATCAACTTTTTCACCCGTTTCTGTTTTGATAAATGAGCTATGGGTATGATATTCATCTCTGACATAACTCCTGTCTTTATGCTGTGTGAAAATAACCCTTAATTGTAGAACATGACAAATTTTCTTCCCTAAATGGAGAAGAAACACAATTCTCATAAGCAAAGGAAGTTGCCAATAGATGGGGAGGGGAGTTCTCTTTACTCAGTAACCTCGTAAGCAACAGAAGGTCTCTTTTGTCAAAAACCCACAGTCAAGTTACTTTAAAGTCTCTGTATGACTTTATAAATTATGTTTTTCATTAACAAAAAAGAATGTCCTTGTATGTAAGTAACATAAAAGGAACACCCATTTGTATAGATAATCCACAAGCCCACGTAAGCGGGCTGAAGAATCATATTTTTGTTACAGGATCGCTTTAAGCTTATTGCCAGGGTACTTTCCATCATCTGAAATCTAATACTATAATAATGTCGTAAAAATGACTTAGAAAGCTCAGGTGCTGTTGTACGTTTTGCTACATATATTAATTATGAAAAAAAAGTTGGGTTAGGGCTTCACAGTGTAGTGGCTATTAAGTGATATAATATGAAACTGGTGGCCAAGAGTTCCTGAGTGTTAACTCGAGGTGTGCCACTAACTGTATAATCTTGAACAAATTCCCCATACCTCATTTGTGACGCTTTTGCTTTTGAGCAACACCTGTACCTACCAAATAGACATGTTGATTTCCATAACTTTAAAATGAGTAAAGCAGTACTGGAAGTAAATGATAGTAACAGTATTCAGCCTGCACTCTCTCTCTTTGAATCATATGTGGTGTTGGTAAGTGGTCTTGTGCAAAGCAACAGAGCAATCTGTCATATAAAAAAAATACAAAGTTCTCTTTCTTTCCTTTTTTTAACTTTTAGAGCTGAAATTTATATATCCTCAGAGCTAAAATGGCTTCTTTTTACCTAGTTTGTAGAACCCTGGTCTCACTTAGAGTGAAGCTTAGGCCCTGAAATGGGCTGTACAAAATCCGGGATTTAAGAGTATAACTGCTAGTTAAATGGTGTTAGTGATGACACTGTAGATGAATTTCAACCTTAAACCAAAACTTCAAAAATAATGATCTCAGAAGTCAAACTCCTCAATTCTTGTCCAAAGTTGGTGTATTAGTGCAAATACTCTTGCATTCTGCAGGCTTCATTCACTGACAGAGTCCTAAAAAGATGACCTAATTTTTCAAATGGAAAAGTCTTTTTGGCATTAACTGAACCTGGAAGTGCTCACCACTTTGGAAAAACAGGTCACGTAACAATTTAATATGCACTCAGGAGTTTGTTTCTAGACTCTTGGTCTTTTAAATATTCATCATGCTAGTTTTAATATATAGTTGCCCAGGGAGTGATGTATGCATTGCAGTGAAAAATGCAGCGAACATATAAATTAGTAATCATTGAACAAACCAAGTTCATTTCTGAAACAACTGACCTGCACAGCTGCCTGGGCAGATGTTCTTCAGAAAAAACAGGGTGGGTTAATAAGGAAAAGAAATGCAGCTTCCTCCACTTTGACAGTTGTCTTTTCAGTACTTTTCTTGTCTTGCTAATATTCTTGAGTGGAATCTGTTGGAGGAGCAGTACGTTGTTGGTCTGTAGAAAGAAGACGTTAAGTGATAATTATATACACAAAAGGCTGGATAAAAGCCCAACGGCATTTATCACTTTGTGGTTTAAACATTTCCAAAGCACAAATGAGAATAGCAGGCCATATTTTATAGCACTTTGGGCTGATACAATACTATTTTGCATAAATATTTGCTAACTCATTTTAAAATTTACAGTAGGTATTATGCACAGGTAATAATGCTTTGCCTGTTTCCCAAGAACGCTTTGGATATTAATTATAGTCTCAAAACACACTGCAGATAATAGGTCCTAAGCGTTATTATGAATTGGGTTCATTTAAGATGTAAAACTGCTAGAGTTGCACGAGTCCTTAAACAAGTTATGAATATTTTAGCAGTGCTCACGCCTGATGTAACCTAACCCAACAATCATTTCAAAACATTTATTTTTACAGACTATAGATTGTAATTAATCACGTCTTTTTCTGGGGGAGGAGGAGAACTGGAACTGACCTCCTGGCAGATCTCCTAAGCTTTAGCTTCTCGCTGAGATTCCTCTCTCTTATTTTCATATGCAACTCTTTCTCCTGCCATGGGGTAGACTGTAAATGTAAATGGTCGTAGCTCCACTGCCTTCAGTGGAACTGCACCCATTTTCCCAAGGTAAGTGTCTCTCCTCTATTGCTCTGCAATCTCGTTCTTTGCTCAGGAGTGCACAGAGTGGACTCTTTTCTGTATTTGCTGGTTCATCCATCCGTCTCCAGAACTGCTTCTTACATTCCTCTGGGCCTGAGCATCATTTGTATTCAAAATTCAAGGTTTGCAGAGACAAATGCACAAATGTTGTCTCAGCCTGTCATTTACTGAGGAATTACTTCACTGTTGGAGTTGAAAGAATCGCCCATTAAGAACAAGGTTCATGAGAAAGCATTGATAGTTTGACCCTAGAAGTCATTAATCTGTTTTCCATGTGGATATGAGTGCCATTTGTTCCTGTATTCAATGTTGAATAGCATTCATTTTTTTCTGTATTTCTGTTGCATTTGACTACGTAGCCCTAAAACACTCCAGAAGTTGCTCTTGTGTAATTATAATAGCAAAACACTATATTTTACATCCATTTTTGACTTCTGTTCCCATTTTTACGTCTCAGTAGACCTCAGTGGAATGTCAGAATATCAATAAAGGGGTCTTTGGAGAATAGAGGCTCTAAGACTCTAGAGAAATGTAAGTCATTTATCAAAAGGCTACTGTGAAGCAGTAATCTGCATTTGTAACATGAAAAATAATTTGAAAATAATTTTATATATATAAAACCAGAACACAATGGTAGTAGGGAACCCTATAAAAACAGGCAGTGCTGCCAGGTGTATGTAAGCAGGCTACCGACTATTCATATTGCCAAGAGGTGAAAGAAGAATTTCTGTAATAAACTTGGTCTTATCAACTGGAAATGTCAGAAGGTGTGAAAAGACTGGGCATATTAACCAATCAAAGTATGGCTGAGTTATGAACTTGTCACGTGGCTACGAAAAAGGAAAATCCAATCAGAGACTGTATCAGGCAATGAATTACCTCTATTATATTGCCTAACTCTCATCTGGAATACCTTATCCATTCTAGTCAGCCTTATTTCAGTGAGATGAATTCTAACCAGAGCAGGTGTGGAAAAAGGGGAGTTAACATAACCAGCAAATGACAGTCTACCTCAAGAGACAGGAACTGAGTGTCATAGTTAAATGAGTGCTGGGAGCAAATATGCTCTGAATAAATGCAGAGTGAAAGTGTGCAAGTGGAGTCGATCGAACCACAGTTACATAAGGGAAAAAGAAATGTTAATTTTAAAGTAAAAGGATATTAACTGGCTATGAAAAAGTCAGGATTTGTCCGGTTGTCTGTTGAGTAATGTTCTGGGTGTGGCTTGCAATAGGAGTTGAGGGAGAACTATGGGGAAATGGCTTGTGTTCTCTTGTGGCCCCTAATTGCAGAAATGAGAGTTCATCCACGGAGATCCACTGCACTCCTCTGTGCTATGGTCCTTACTGTAAAAGACCACTTAAGACACTGGCTTACATAACTAGAAAAACATGTTGAGGCAAATTATTTGATGATCTTCTTACCATAAAAGGGAAACACAGATATGGTGTGTTCATTTTTGAGTTTTTTGCCATATTACAAAACCAGGAAGGCAAAGGTATGTACGTGTTCATTGACCTGTAGCTAGAGTGGTGCCTATGTTGGCGTTTGTATTAGTCCCTGTGTTAGACCCTTTATATTGCTTTGGAACTTAAAAAATTCAAAAGGTACAAGTTAAAGCAGGCCCATGTCTTAATCCCTGGTATTTGTTGAGACCTAATAAATAAAATGCGTTTTTGTTGACTTTTCATTATAAAAGATGCTGCTGAAGGAAATAATCATAGCCAGCCTTTTGACGTAATTGTTTCAAGAATGAACCTGCCTACACTGTTGCTTAAAGTCTTTGGTCCTTAATACATTAGTGAAAACTTGGATGATGGAACACCTAATTCTTGGGTCTCAGAACAATAATTTCTTTGAGACTCTAATCCACCTGAACCAATCTGCGCATGCTGTACCAGACTGCAAGCTCCCAGTGTGCGTTCAGATCAGATGGGTCATGTGAAGGTGGTCAGCTATCACCCAGCTGGTATGACTGGTATGCAGAATTTATCCTGGAGGTTAGTCATCCTTCCTCTCCAGATACTACTTTCAGCTCTACACCTGAATCACAGTCTTGTGACCATGGATGAGGGCTAACCAGTACCTTTAGGTTTATGGTACCTTACTATCAAGAGCATCCAGCAACAAATCTCCATTGTTAAGTCTTCAAAATTAGCTTTCCATTTTGTCACATGGGGTGTGTGGCCACGCATGCGTAGATGTGTCCAGCAGTATGCAGTGGGATACATTTTGGTTCCCCAGCACAACCTCGGCATTTGGGTGAACAAAGCAGCAGTCCTTAGGGCTGAAGGACTGTGACAGTCCCTAGCCTTTGTGAAATATGCCCCACGCCCTTCCTGACTCCAAGTGCCGTGGCCATCTCATTGCATGTTCCTACAGCTTATGCAGCAGTTTATTCATCATTCTTTCACTTAACTTACTTCCTTTTTTTTTTTTCTCTTTTTTCCTCTTACAGATGGACAAAAGAGGAAGAAATCATTAAGAAAGAAACTGGACTCATTAGGAAAGGAGAAGAACAGAGACAAAGGTAAAATAAGATGAGTAGATATTTACTGATTGGGTCTTAGTTTTGCATATGAGATTTCCTTAGTCTTAAATACATACTTTCTGGAGTAGGAGAATGTTACCGAGCTGAGGTACTGCCTAGATATTTATTTCCAAGTTGAAAAATATGTCTTATCTTTTCTATTTGTCATTAGTATAACCAAGATCTCTTCAACTGAAAGCTTATTTCCTGGGGGAAAAGGAGGAGTTAAAGGACTGCATCTATTCTTCCTTATTCTTTCTCCGCATTTTCACCATCCAGTGCAGAGTGTGGTCTGAATAACACGATCCAGTTGTTTACCTGCATTTGTACTCTCCTCTTTGAATTTGCAAAGCATGTGAAGCCAGCCCTGCCCAAGCAAGTCGGTTGGTTTGCTTTTCTTTTCTTTAGCGCTAGGAAAATAGCCGTTGTTTAAAATATATAAATGCTTCAGTGCTACTGATCAGTTGGGTTTTAATAGAGTCCATGTGACATGGATTTACAGATACGGTTGGACTCTTTTGTTTGGACACTAATCAGCTTTATGGGCTGGGTCCTAATCCACTGGACTTGACCTGTAATTTGCAGCCATTTGAGCTAAGTCTAGACATTGAGACCTGAAAAGTGTCTCTGAAATTGTAGTTTTCTGCATGTAGGTAATTGTGCATCTAATTTTGTGTGCCCTCCTGGAAAAGAAGTTCTGGAAAAGTGGTAGTAAAACTCAGTATTAACACCCCAGTTTCACAAACACAAACACACAAATTTATAACAAGAGGAAGTTGATTTGGTTACTCTGGTGTTATTGCTTGTAATCTAGTTTGGTAGAAGGATGGAACTTGGAAATTCCATTGAAAAAATGAACATTCCCGCTTCAAAGTTACTTTAAATCTATGTCAGGAAGAAAATGCTTTCCTTTTAATTTTTGTTTGTTTGGTGACTTCATATATGTGATTATTGTTTTCTTGGTTTAAAAATGGCTATGGAAAATATTTGCATTAGTCCTTCTAAAACTGAAAGTGCCCTGACACATTTGTTTGGATAAATCCAGTTGCCTCCCATGTTGGGTTGTGAGTAACAAGTCTTTCATTTGTTATGAGAACTACTTGATGTAGAACTGAGCCCACATGCAGAATGAGTCTTTGAGGAAGAGGTTTAATGATTTTATAGCCACCTTTGGGGAAAAATCTATCTTGCACTGCTCCTGTCAATGCATTACATTTGGCTGCAGTGTAATTAATCAGCCATTATGTTGCTTAGTTTCCTGGGTTTTTTTCCCGTAGTTCTCCATACAGTTAAAAGTGCAAAGCAACATAGTTCTGTGCAAAACCTTCCCCGCTTTTCAGTGCATTTGCCAGATACTGATCTTCATAGCGGTCTGTGGGGTGCTCTTCTGCATCGGAAATGGCTAACCACTTACTGCTTTTTTTTTTTTTTTTTTTAATGTTCTGTCTCTCACAAATTTTTGATCCACTGAGAGCTTTTATCTTTCACCCCATATGGGTAGCATGACTTCAGTAGTCTCCTTTGAAAGTTTCTATTTAGAAGCTCTTTTGAAATACACTTTATCTTTTTATTCTCACATTTTTTCATTGCAGTAGCAGATTTTAGCAATAATAAATTGATTTGGTAATTCACCAAAGACCTAGTTTTGTTGTGTCACCCAAACCTGGTGGATCTTTGCAATTGCACTTCCACAACTCCTCCAGTGCCTCTTTGCTGCCATGCCTTCAGATGTGATAACTTCCTTTGGTGATGCGTGCAAATGCTTATCCCAGGGTTGCTCTTTATTCCTCTAAATTCTCTGTTGCCAAAGATCTTCCAAACAATATTTTTTCTTACATTGCTTTGTACTCTTCTGTGATTTCCTTATAGCCTCGTTTTATTTCAGCTGACCTCTGTTTCTGATAATTACAGAACCATACTTGTTGAGCACTTAGAGATAATATTATTTTCTGCTATTACATTTCTGTTCAGGGATTTTTTTTTTTTTTTTTTTTTTTGTGCTTCTACCTTGCATGATAGCATTTATACTCCATTCTGTTAGTAACTCTTGGGACATACTTTCTGTTTTCATTCAGTTAGATTTTCTGAGAGCACTTTGCCATTTAGGGCTCAGCAGTTACCCACAGCAAAGGTCAGCACTTTGTACTTATTCATCCTTGTATATATTTATCTACTTCCTGTTTTTCAGCATTGCTCATATCTTTTGGTTAACTATACCCAAGCATTTTTAAAAATCACTATGCTGATTCTCTTAATTTTAATTCCTTTTTGGTTTTGCCCTTCTTTTAACTTCAGGCATTTCCAACATGTACCCCTCTGCTTTTATCCTCTTCCTCCCATCTTCCACTGCCTTATTCTCATTTATAGAGATGTCTTACATGGTCTCTCCATGTATAAAATATTATAGGATCACCCCCTGAGGGGAAAATACCCCAGCACTACTCAAACAGGAGAATCTATATTTCTCTCCTTCCTTCAGGACATCTGTATTGACAGGGGTGGCAGGTTGGTCAGTGAGGGTACAGAGGGCCAGGAAATTGGAAGGAGTCAGGTTCCCAACTAAGTTGTGTCGGCAAAGTGAAAAGAAAGACACGCTGGCTCTTACTTGTTGCCAACAGCAAACGTTAGGCAAAAATAGCCCGGATAACAGCATATGACACCCTACGTCTCAGGGTTTCTGTCCATGGTTGTTTCTGGTGTACTCTTCTCTGCCCTACTGAGTTATGAAAGATCATGTGCCCCACAGATACTCGCTGAGCAGACTCTTAATCCATGACAGCAGAGGGGATGAGCAACCAGGAGGGTGCTGGGTTGTGCCGTGCGGGCCATTAGCCTGGCACAGTTGGTGAAAGGCAGCTGTTTTCCTGTGGGAAGCGGCAGCACCAGCATCTCCCCCAGCCTCAGGAGCTAGGAGGGACAGTGTCACCCAGCTTTCAGGTGATGGGCTAGCTCTGGAAAGAAAAATGTAAGGCTTCGTGCTGCTGGTCTCCGTAAGGGTGAGCCTGCTGTGCTCACGTCGTGGATGAGCCCCACCACCTTCCCTGAACAGCGGTCTCTGTGTCACGCAAAGTCAGAGTTAAACTCCCTCAGCATGCATGTCAGCGAGCGGAAGCATCATCCTGGTCTGTTCCATGGTGGTTTTTTAACAAGCATTTCTACCACTTATTTTATAGAGACTATCTTCCATTACTGGGCAACCGGTCCAAAATAAACACTCCGCACTGTGGACGTGGGTGTGCTCACGGAAAAGGCTGGGAGCACTTACTTCCCATCCAGGCAGGTCCCTAGTCATCATGCTCGAAAGGAATGCCTTTCTTCTGTTTCTTTTTGGGTTTTTTGTGAGGTGTTTTTTTGATAACTAATCCAGATGCACCGTTGTGAGAAGGAAACGGTGAGACCAGGCCACAGGACATCAGAGGGGAAGCAGGGAAGCCGATTTCCAGAATACTGTATACAGACGAGTTCCATCTGCCTTAGCACAAACAGCATTTCCATCCCTTCAGCATCACTTTTGTAAGCACAGTTGCAGTTTGAAGAGTATATAATTAATTCCAAACATTTTGAGTTTCCTATATCCCAGCCTGGGAGACTGCACATACCACGGCAAGTAACAACCGAGGGAGCGACGTTGTTAGGTCTTGCCTGGGGTAAGTGCCACCTGAAAAGTCTTTTTTTGGATAGATAGGCTCCTGAAGGTTAATCCTGATGATCACGCACCACCGTGTGATCCTGCGTGTGGGTTGCAGCCAGAGATCACCGAGATGTGCCTGGCACAGGAAGCTACAGAGGTAGGAAAAAATGTCACCATGCTGATCACTAGAGATGCATGATGGAGACCCTGCTGCAGGGCACACGAGGTGTGAGCCATGTGCAGCTTGTAGCACGTGTGGTCAGCGTTGTGTCTTTGTCTGTGGGCAGTTCCTGAGAAAGAGCAGGGAGGACTTGTGCCTTTGGTCTTGCCTGACTAACACTCTCCTTTAGCACTGACGTGCACTGAACTGCCCTACGGTGTAGACTTCTGGAGTTGTTCTGTCTGGGGAGGTACCACCTCTCTCCGATTTGTGCCCAAGACTGTTCTCCCCTACCCCACCCCACCAGGTGTCTGTGCTTAAAAAGCATAACCAAGAGGATATGGCACTCATTTCTTCTAGGACTGTTTGGAGATGTAATCATTCATATCGTAGACCTCAGTCCAATCTGTGGAGTTTTTACTCTCCTAACATCACGGTTTATTTAGATGGATCAGTCGATCAACCTGTGTATCTGTTAAGTGAGAGTTTCAGCAAATTGTTATACTTCTCAAGGCCAACAAAGACACTAAAGTAGAATTGAATGCACTTTAAATGAGATTCATGTCTTTATTTTGTCCTTTTTGACAGGTACATCTGTCATCATGTCATAAAAAGGGGAAATATTCTAAAACAAGTGTTTTTTCAATTGTTTTTTTACAACTCTGAGTGACTCACAAGAGCAGGATGTAGCAAAACTTGCTGGATGTAAACAGACGAAACAGGAGAGCAGCACTCCACCCAGATTTTTAAGCAATATTTTCAGGTTCCATCACTCAGTGTCTTTGCTTTTCTTTATCAAGCCTCCTTGTTATTAATGGCCATCATGACTCAATCGTGCTGTCTACATATGTCTCCAAACATTTGCTTTAGCTGCTAACAAACAGTACTCAGGCTGGAGGAGCACTGACGTTTTGTCAGTGCTGCTTGGAATAAGAAATTCTTAGGATGCTCTGCATGCTGGCAGCCGGGTACTGTTCTCTTACAAATTCACTGCTAATTTTGACAGCAGCAGAAGTGGAGCCTTTCGTCCGTCTCCTGCCAGTGATACGGGAGTCAGCATAAGCTTGCCTACTTGGAAAGTATACACAGGCATTCCTGAGAGAGATGCTTCCCAGAAAGGATTTCTTCTAGATTTTATCAGTAAACCAGCTCCATTTTGCCTTGGTTCCAGTAAACCCTACAGGTGAACTGAGAGACTTGCTCAGAAATAATAATCACTTGTTACACGATTTGTTGAGCAACTGAGAATCATCTCTTTTGCTGGTGTTTCTGTGTGGAATGTAAATACTTGACAGGTTCATCCGTGGGGCCTTAGCAGAGCTGCTGTATATGTTGGAGTTTCTGAGAAAAGGCCTTCCTGGTGACTCCGTGGCGTATGCAGATCCAGCAGTAGATGTTTGATTTTTGTTTAGTACAAAATCACTGAAAACGTCTTCCATGTTTGCTTCCCAGCCATACTCAGTAAATTTAGAGGTATTTCTTAATGTTTGCATTTGTTCTTCAGTAATTCAACCTATCATGATGTTAGAGTGCCTTGGCACAGCCTAAGGAGGGAGCTGAATAGATGAAGTTCCTTTTTTATTATAGTTTATCAGAAATGTGTTTTTCTCAAGCCTTTCCAGCACCCCACTGTGCTTTTTTAAAAACTTCAAAAATGTTTCTCATGCTCTCTAGGCATATGAAAGGTTTTTTTAAGCAACACTCTGTCATATTTTGTACTAAAGTCAACTAAAGGACCGAAGAACCTCTCAATTTTAAAAAAAAAAAAAAAAAGACCTACCCACAGAAAAATCCTAAGTAATTGCAAAGGCCGTATGTCACTCCTTGAAGGTCAGTGAGCTCTGACTAGCTGGAGAAGGGAGTTTCAGCCACAGAGCCGATGCTGTGAGAATATTGACTTATGTCGAGTCTTCTGGGGTCAGTGCAGGGTTTTGACGAACCTTCAGGTGGAGGGAGTTTTGCTGTTCCCATTATGGATCGAGGTTTCCATTTTCCATATTTTCTTGTTTCCATCACTCTCTCTATGGATCCAAAGTAATTAATTTCAGTTAGTAAAACAGAGTTACCCAGTCTGGCTAGCTGGGGAGGTTGACTTAAAGACCCCTTTAAGTCCATTTAAATCTCCCTTTTAAAGCATATTCTTCTCTGAGCTGTCTTCCACTCTGTTCCTATCATTTAAATAGAGGTAGTACAAGCACCTCATTAGATCTTGGTCGCAAGGTTTTAGCAGCTCAAAACCAGCACCTAAGCTGTACTTGAGAAAAAAACCCCAAAGTGCTAAGGAGACTCTCCAAAGTTGCTGTATTGTATGCTGTTCACTTTATTGACATTGAAAGCCTCATTAGGGTCTAGAGTGTAGACCTCACTGGTTCTTAATATAGACTGCTATGGTTTGTGGGATGGAAACCACAATTTTCACCAGCTGAAACTTCAAAGAAGTCTTCGAAACTATACTCGGACAGGGTGGCATGAGGCCAAGTAAGCTAACCGTATGGGTCAACATCCTGGATATCATCATTTGATGAGCAAAGAAAAGGATTTCTGGTCACTGAAACTCTTTATTTGATCTGGCTGGGAGTTTTTCTGTGACGTGCTGCTTTTTATTAGAAAATGCTGACTTGCCACCACAGGAAGATTTCTTAGGAACGTACCAGTTTCAGTCAAAATTTTATTAAGAAACTTTCCTCAGCTACAAGATGGACTTTCTGGTAAAAGAGATTGTGCACTTCTCCAAAATAGCAAATTGTCTCCTGTGCCAGTAAACACTGAAAAACAGAATGGATCAAAAGTCAAGTCCTTGTATGCTGCTGTTCGGGCGACGGATATGAGTCTGCGTTTCCACACTGATTGCCCAGTCTGCCAGGTTGTTTCACATTTTTACATGGTGCTTCCTGCAAAATTTCTTTTTTAAGCTGCCCACTCTGATGATTCAATAAGTGATCAGATTTTTGTTGGTTTTACAGAGAGTAACTAACTTACTAGCTTTGGCACTCACTTAGTATATGTACAACAGACCGAAGTTTGAGCCTCTGCTCTAAGGAACGTTCCTTCATACGAGTTAAACATCTCCAACAGTAGGGATCCCCAGCCTACAGTGGGAAATAGGCAGTTGGAGTTTTTAGCTTGATTGTGAGACCAGAGCCTCAAACCTACACATCTTACATCTGAGTCAGTGCCCTTTCTCCCCTGTCAATGGGTTGCTAAATACTTTGAATGACTTCAGCTCTTCTTTTTCTTAATGAATCTGAAACGTCAGAAGAGCTGGCATTCACTCTAACGGACATGACATTACCTGTCCAACAAGAAAATTGTTGGGATTGAATACTTCTGAAGAGTGGTGGGCAAAACATGCTCCCCACCACTACCCCCCACAGCGTGCACGCACACACGTTAGTTTTGGTGGGAACTTCACGCTGTAGCCAATCTGCAGAGGGTGCAACCAATTCTCTTAATTTCAACAAACGAGCAAAAAGTTACTGGTTTTGCCAATTCTTTAATGTAATTACCACTGCCAGCTAGCATCACTTCCATCTGTATTTAGTCTGAAAATCAGCCAGTTGGTTTTCATCCAATTCCCCATCTCTGCCAGATATTGAGAAATCGGGGAAGTGGTTCATGTCCTCTGAGAAGGCAGCCTACAGCAAAGCAGCCTAGAGGAGAGGTTCAGTGTCCTTTCACTGCTACACAGGCATGTTGAGCAAGAGCAATTAAAAACCTGGCATCCTACACCTGAGGGTTTTCAAGGAGGAGCAACACCTACCTCAAAATACCAGCCTTTACACAATGCGGTCAGGGAGAGGGTCATTTTAATGAAATTCCTTTAATGAAGCAGTGCTGAGATCTCATCTCCTGCTGATCTTCGTGCTGTAGGATCAATAGCATCAGCATGCTGTTGGGCATCACTGGGCTACATACTGCTGTCCCATCCCAATTTGAAGCACAAGTGTCTGTGAGCCAAAACCAGAGAAATATTTCATGTTCGGGATTTCATTTGGCTCAGTGGCTTTTCTCAGGAAATGGTGTGGAAGGACAGATACATACAGATGCTGGAGGTATAACAAAGTACTCGGTTAGACAGGCAGAAGGGGAGACATTGCATATGTGTGTTTCAAGTTTGTGGTCTTAAATGTTCAATGGGAAGATAATTCAGAACAGTAGCAATTTTTAATACTAATACGCTCATCGTTTCATAGGCACACTCTGCTGGGTACAGGCGGGATGGGTCTTACTCTGGAATCTTGGAAGTGGCAATCGCCGCATTGCTTGATACCCATGTGATGGTGTTCTTTCTTGCTCTAAATTAAATGCAGATGGTTTTAGATGTTATTCTACTCACAGGTCACCTCCAGACTTGTCTGATATCTGAGGCTCTGCTTCCTGATTTAGTTTTGTCTGGCCACCAAAGTTAGTTCATGTCTTAACGTTTCATACTTTTAAAGATGAGTAATGTTTCTTACCAAATCAGAACAACGGGCCCTTGTCTCTTTAGTATGATAGGCTAATAGTGTCCTCATTCAAGATTCATAAAATATACTCTTCTTTTCAATGCCTTATTTTAAGCTTAACGATAATGCAAGCCTAGATAAAGTTTGAAAGTGTCATCAAAGATATGGTCAGACTTTTAAGTCCCAGGAGGAACTTCGTCCTTTAATCATTTAGATGATTGTGGCAAAAGAGAGAATGAGTATATAAAGATTTTTTTGTTTGCTTTTTGTTGTTGTTGTTGTGGTTCCTTTTTTCATACGTAAAAAACCCCACTGCTTAAATTGCTTAAATGTTGCTTAAAAGCAACAAAGAAAGCATCTCTGGTGCTTTATTTGTTCCTGATGCAGGCAGGTCTGAAGCTGGAACCTAGTAGAAGTTGCACCCATTTTCATCAGGATGAATAGAGTCAATAGCTATTTTTTCATTCCATTTGATCACAAAACAGTTCTGGTTGGCAGTCTGGCCCTACTTTTGGTTCTACTGATCTCAGATAGGTCTAGATTTGAAACTTAATGACGAGAGTGTCAATGTTAGTTGTTGTTGGCTGATCCACTGTGGAGCATTTTTCTGTTTTGTAAAACATTTGAGCATTTTACTTTGAGACCTGAAATATATGCTGGTTTTGTACATTACAGTTATATTAATGTGGGATGGGATTATGTTCTTTTTGTTAATTGAGAGAAACCTGTGTTCTTCTCTATTTCTATGTGTCCGTATATATTTTTGTACTGTTACAAAGGATCTTTATACTGATATATTACTATTAAACTGGTTTTATCTTACCAGTATGTTAAAGCAGTATAGTTCTTGTATATAATTAAAACCATATCCTTGAAGGCTTAGTCTGAATAGCGGATGCATTTACAAGCTGCCTGTACAGGTAGGTGCATATCCTCCTGACCTCTAATGAGACCCATGCACGTGCTTGTACCCCTTGACTCTGGTGCCTTGCAGCATTTGTGAGAAAGAAACCTCGTGAAGGGGTCTGAAACACGAGAGAGCTGTGGCACGGTCCAGCTAGGCTCCCCAGTCTCAGGATTAGGTTACTGGAGCCTCTGATGGCCCTCTGCACCATCTAGATGTAGCCAAAGGTGCCTGACTTCCAGTTGCCTTCAGTGGAAGTTAAGACCTTAATTGATTGAGATCTTAAGCTTCCAAGTGCTTTTCCAAGATTCTGTGTGGTATATCTTGCATGATCCAGCTGGAAACAGGATTCAGATACCATGGGCTACAATTATCTGGCACGTCTCCACTATTATTTTATTGTTTGAATCTTGTTGTTATTATTATGCAGTCCAGTACCTCACTGGAATTATTATATATTTAAAGGGACTTCAGATTGTTTTTTCTTTTTAACAGCTTAATACTTAATTCTTTTTGTACTAAATAAATATCAGATGTTCAGTAAATATTAATTTTTTTGTTGTTGTTGCAGAATTTATTCCCCAGGCTTTTGGAATGCCCTTGTCCCAAGTGATTGCTAATGACCGGGCCTACAAGCTCAAGCAAGACTCTCAGAGAGAAGAGCAAAAAGATGTTTCAGATTTTGTGGCCTTTCTCTTGCCATTCGGAACTAAAAGGCAGAACAAAGAACTTTCAAGCAGTAACTCATCTCTTAGCTCAACCTCAGAAACACCGAATGAATCCACTTCTCCTAACACACCCGAGCCAGCGCCACGAGCGAGGAGGCGCGTAAGTAGACCCATCACAATGTGGTGCATGCCAGTAGGTCCACAGGGTCTAGCTGGAGCAGGAAAAAACTCAGTTGTGTCTGTGGATTGTGGAATATTTCTTCTGTCATGTTCGAACAGGGATTTTTTTTTCAGGTGGAAGCCGGCCTGGTCAATACCAGAAAATTCTAACTGTAGCGGAAACCTTCTTTCTTTGGTGCTGGTCGGAAAAGATCATATGGACTGTGCAAGTCTGTTACAGATCGCAAAGTGGCAGGAGATTATTTAGAAGTCTTCCTGTTCACTCCCTTTATCTACCTCCTTCTGTCTAGCTCTTTTAGATTTAACAAATTCCATCCATCTTCAACATAATTTTTTCAGCTGGGGAAGACTAAACCTATGTGATTGATATTTATATGTATGTTTATGTTAATCTAGCTCCACAACTTGGAAATAAATCTAACTATTAATCCCTGTCCTAATATGAATAAAAATCCCCATGGTCTAATTCTGATCATGTCCTTGGTGGTAAGTAAGAAGTTGTGAGAGTAAATTTGTACCAGCCTCTTTGAAGGACATTTCTGCATACAGGCTATGAAGATGCCTTTGGCAGCAGAACACAGTGCGGTGGTTTGGGTTGAATGTTAATCCCGCGTGTAAGATAGGCACCTGGTAGACCATTTGTTTGCAGGGTTCTGTTCCTTGTAAGTAAATTTTATGCTCTGAGCTTTCCAGTTTTCCAGTGCTGCAGCTAGTAACAGTAGTAGATTTTTTTTTTTTTTTTTTTGTTACCATGGGGTAGAGGTTCTAGAATTACTGCTTTTTAATTTCATTTGCAATGGAGGGAGAAAAATGCATAATAAAATACTTTCAATAACAACCCCTGTTAAGTGATCTGAGAAAGAATTTGGGGTACAAGAACAGACCCTGGAAGATAAAATATTTTCTTAGGATCCTCATCTTCTTTCATCCCTAGGATAAAACCTGCTTTAGAGAAATGCTATGTAGGGCTCTTCAAGCCACAATGTTAAGAGGGGTGGAACTGGAGTAGATTGCAAATTAAGAGAAGATTGAAGAGCCCCATGACCTTCCTTCTTTCCCTCTAGCTGTCAGCTGAAGCTTGAAGCGTCTGCATTTGGTCTGCAGATAGCTAGGGGCATGATATTTGAAGATGTTTGCGTTCTTATATATGCATAATGCACATCTGTTGGCTGGTCCAGACCATATGAACAGGCAGTTGTGTTCACACAGAAGTGCAAAGTACACTTGAATGTAAGTGCGAAGAGAAATCCGCCAACTACTTTCCGAATTTGACATAGGCAGTGACAAAAAATAGAAATTCACTGTATACACCCATTGGCTTCAGAACCTGTTTTCATATGAGGGAAAGAGAATTCATGTGTCCGGATATGGATCATCTGCTGTTCTTTTCACCAAGTGTGATAAGATCTCTGACATGCATTTGACCAGCCAGCAAGCAGAAGGAACCTGGATCCTTTCTAACGTCCAAAGGATAGAGCTCCATCAGGACCAGGTTCCTAGAAGCCTATGGGGGTTTTGCTTCTTTGGTTTGCTTTTTTGTTAATACCAGGATTGCAGCTTTCAGGGTGTTGAGTTTGAGCCTTTAGTACATAGTCATGAGGATGCAGTAGCACACGGTTCACCTACAGAGAAGTAAGAGTAGACTAAGGTGGGCAGTGTGATGTGGAGGTAGCTGGCATTTTCCCTCGGGAATGAACCTCAGTTATTCAGTAATGTACTTCATGAATTGTCAATTATTTAACATTAATATCAACTCATGTCCCATATCTTGTCTGTCCTTGGCCTTTATACTTCTGCTTATCAGTATACTTACTCTACTCCCCTGAGTTTTTTTTAGGGGATGGTAAGGAAGCCTGCACTTACCTTTTATCTCTTGGGCAGTGTTGCGCTGTTTATTTTCAACTATATCAAGGCAAATGCTTAAAAAAAAAATTAAAAACCGATTCATTAGTACATGCAACTGATAGAACCAGTTTCTCACACAAATGCTGCACAGACTCCTGGAGTGCAGTCATCTTAAATAGGAGGGATTGTTTATCACTGTACCATTCACTTCTTTGCAACTGTGTCATCTATTTTTGTGTACCCCACTGAGTCTTCAAACACTCAGCTGAGGCTTTCAATAAGGGATATAAGGTAATGCTGGCTGCAGAGCTCATGGTATCAATGCTGTGGTTATCTCTCCTCCAAGAGCTAGACAGAAATCACTGTTGCTGCATTTTCTGTGTAGCATTTTTGCCCAGCAGTTGGAAGTTGAGACCCTGGTCATCCAGCAAGGCACTTTCTGTGTGCTTATTGTAGAGAATATTCTGACTCTCTGTTAATACATTCTTTATATATATACACTATGCAGCCAAAATTTATTCAAGTATCAGGAGCTCAGTCATGCTGCTTTACTCCTCAAATAGCATAATGTATGGAGTGAAAATGGATCTACCATGGATATTACTTGATCCCATGCATACTCTGTAATATTGCTCATCTTTTCAAATGAGAAAAGCCTTCTAAAACCCTTAAAAAGTAAAGAAAAGCTTTATTTGACCTTCATTCCACACCTGTCCCTCTGGCCTTCATTGTCTTTTTGCTCTTTCTATCTCCTCTTTAATCTCCACTTCCCTTCATGTTTCTGTGTGCTTAGCTTAAGACTTGCCCGGTTTATTCAGATTCTGAGCTTGTCATGGTGGATCAGGGACTGGTATCCATTATGCGCAAAGGTAATGCCTAGTAGATGGAACTTGATTTTTCTTCGGTTGCTGGGCATTGCAGTCCAAGTAGCACTGTCTCTGTGTTAATAGTCCTGGAGTAGTGGGCAGCAACGTGCATGATCTCCTGCATTGTTCCTCAGCAGTCATATAGGTCTGGCTGAGCCCAAACTAATAGGTCTGGCTGAGTTTGAGCTGGATCCATGGAGTATATTGGTAGTGTTTTCCTGTGCACTTTGAAATTTAAAATCAGAGCTGACCTGGACTTGGTATTGCCAAGCAGTGCTGTACTTCAGCCGCTGAACTCAAGGTCACTCTTCCTAAAGCCAGCTCAGTGCCCCAGTTAATCCACAACTTTGATAAAATGCACAAGGATAATGGTGAACTGACTGTATTTACATCTGTTTTAGGGATCTGAATCCGACTTGAGTGACTCTGTGATAATAATGATTCATGAGGTGAGGATGCTTTGCAGACAGGGAAGGACCAGTAAGGCAGGGTATAAAGGAGGGCACCTGTTGTACAGGAATTGCCTGGGAGCTGCAGCAGTGAGGATGGTGTTAGGATTTTCAGTGTCAGTCGACTAATTTTGATGTCGGAAACCCCAAACTCTTAAAAACAAAATAGAAAAATTGTTCAGTTGGAATTTTACACACATGGATCATAGCCAGAGATGCTTGTTTGGTTTGGGGTTGGGTTTTTTTTGTTTGTTTCCTTTTGGCAGGAAATGGTAAAGGGAATCAAGCAAATGTACTTCTAAGAGACATCAGAAATCAAGGTCAAAGTTGCATTCTAAAGGGTCTAGTAATTGTTTAGAGGTGTAGGTCCAAAAAAATCTAAAAAGTCACTGTGTTTTATTTATAAGTTTTCCATGAGTTATAAGAAACAGAACTATACCTGATAAGTTAGGTGCTTTTTTTTAAAAAAGATATTATGAACTAAAAATTTTAAAATTCAGTTGAAATCTCAGTGGACTTTGTATGAGTTGCCTGTGAGTCGGAAATCTTTGTAAAGTTCAGTTGTCTAGGCTGATGGAAGAAAATAACGTCTAGAGCTTGAAATTTCCCTAGCAGTTGTACAGTTCTCATTTAATACACGTAGAGATCTCACCAGCGGTCTATGAAATACCTGTGAGCAGAACAGCGTGCTGTTAAGAAATTAGAGTTCACAGCTAAGTTTTGAATGGAAATTTACATTTTCTTCATTATTTCTTAGGATGACATGCTGGATCCCTGTACAGTACATTCTGTGTTATGGTAAAATGTATCCCTTGTTTCACAAAGAAAGAAAATAATTTACAATAGATATTTTTAATGAGAATTAAAACCAAATTTTTTCTTTTTGTTTTATTATTATTTATAAGCCTAGATGTCCCCTAAAGTGTTTTTGCCTGGTAAGTTTAATAACAATTGAGGGAAATGGTCATTTTGAAGTGACAGTAATCTTGTGGTTTGGGAAAAAAAAAAAAAATCTTATTTTTCAAGTGTGAACATTGAAACATGCCATAAATTTCCTGCTGCTTGTGCTGCTTTGTCCTTTACAGAATGCTTGAACTTCTGTGCCTTGTTGCAATCCAAACATAGTTTTCAAAGCTTTCATTGGTATTTTAATGATTTTAAAATATTAAGAGACATGAAGTAGAATTATCTAAAAAATATTACCCCTCTACTTCTCTGATGTGTCTTTGTTCTGTGATATCATTGGGTTATTTCAATCTCTGCAGTTGTATGTATTTGTGTTATTAGCTAACTGTATGTGGTGTATGGTTGTAAATCTATTTGCATCATTTTCACTGATACCATGGCCCAAGCTGCAGAAGAAGTAGGGAATCAGGTTTAAAAATATGTATATATCTCCATACACATAAATATTGTACTGCTGAGGTGCACACACAGTTTCATCCTTGTCCTGCAGTATGTGCAGGCTTACAACAATTAAAAGGTGTGCCGAGTGAGTGGAAAGCATTTAGTTTTTTCGATATCTAATTCGTTTTCCCTGTAGGATGGTAATAATAGCATTGGTACCATTGTGATTTTCCCATCCATTACACTGGTATTATAACTTCAGTAATTTACAAAAACTGTGTAGCAAATTGTATTTTTATATTAGTTTGTTTAAAATGCAGGTAGGCAAAAGTCTTCGTTATATAAGGTCCTGTGGCGTTTAGATTTCTCCAGCCGCACTGATAGTTCATGTGTGTATGTTTTACAGGGTGCGATGTCTGTGGACTCTATTACAGATCTTGATGACAATCAGTCACGATTGTTAGAGGCTCTCCAGCTCTCTTTGCCAGCAGAAGCCCAGAGCAAGAAAGAAAAGGCAAGAGATAAGAAACTAAGCCTGAACCCTATTTACAGGCAGGTTCCCCGGCTTGTAGATAGTTGCTGCCAGCACTTGGAAAAGCATGGTAAGAATATTTCGTTTTCCCAGGAGTGGCAGATATATTTTTACTACGATATAAATAAATGTGTATTTTGAGAAGCAAGCATATACTTCCAAATGCAAGGACATCTGTGAAAGTCAGACTCTTTCCCTCCTGTTTTGCCTCCTGCTAAAGATACTGTCTCACAAATAATTACTCTAGATAATACCTTCCCAAACTAAGGATCTATGCTACAAGCTTGCAAACTGGCCCATACAGCACAGGGGAAGAGACATTTCTTGAAAGTCGTTCATCTCATACTGAAGTGCTCAGCTCTGTGGGGGCAGCTCTTCACACCCCCCGGGTTTACCCCTACCTTGAGAATGAAAGTCTGAAATGTGCCAGTCAGCCTGAAGTCATTCTTTGCAACCAGTAGATCTTAAGGTATAAGAGCTAAATTAACTGTCTATAATACAGTGCAAGACTTAACTAGAAACAGCATTTGAAGATAGAGGCTCAGAGAAAGAAAAAAATCCCATGCTAAATTATACTAAGCTCCAAGAAGGTTTTTCCTGTTCACTACAAGGCTTGCAGGCTGGCTACTCAGTTTGTCCCTGGCTTGAGTCCTCCTGACCAGCCTCAGACTCAGGCCTGCTCTCTCCAAAGGGAATTACAAACTTTTGCCAATATTCTTCCCACGTCTTCATGATCGTCCGGACACAAACCTCCCACCAGCTTTATGTAATTCAGAAACAATAGTTAATCAACGTATCTGTTCAACATCTCTCCCGATGTATCTTAGTCTTGTAAAGATGAGAAATGAGAATTGAAATAACTTGGCCACAAGAAGACAGAGTTATCACATGGCCAGATAATAAACAAACCATTAAGTAATGGTGACTGCAACACCAAATGATGCATTTGATGCCTAATTTGACCAGAAAGAAATCATTACTGACTCGGAATGAAAGGCTTTTGCAAACGAGGGACTACAATTTAAACAACAATGCTAAGCTTTTACAATACATAATTGAAAACCATGTTGCTTACAAATACATAAAGGAAAACTGCAAAAGAGAGTCATTGTTAGCCTTTTACAGAGATTAGATACCTTGGCTGACAAATAAGTGTGGGGATGATTAAGTCTGAGGTAAATGACTTCTGTCCCTTTAAGCAAGGGTAACTGAGTTTGGAGAACATAAAAGTGTCTGAGTCAGCCAAAAAAGCCATCCAGCTGAGTATCCTTTGGATACTGTGATTTTATGTCACTTCAACATCTGTGATAAATTTTTTAATCCACTTAACCTACTGTCATAACAACGATTCTTTTCTATACAACATTCTTTATGAAAATATTTGCTTTACATTAAAGCTTCCTTTTAAAGAAAATTTTTGGTGCTTTTTGTGCATTTTCTAAGAGTGCACTGTAGTACCCCCCAGCACAATAATCTGAGATAATTTGGGGCAAATATTGATGTTCTTCAATTTTCAATTTAATCCACCATCCACAAAACAGTCATCGGGATTGGTTGACTTTGAGAAATTTAAAGATTGCAGAAGACGGACACTACTGGTTGCTTGTTGGCTTTAGGTATAATAGAGAACTTTCTGTTCTAGCAACAATCCTGTAGTAACATCATTCCAGGCTATATAATGGACCAAGTTTCTGATTCTGAAAATACTTGCCTGTGTGCATAAGTGGTTTAGGCCAATTTTTCAGCAGCAAATCACCTAGTGGTTTCTCATGAATGCTCTAAATGATCATTTTTAACATTATAGGACAAAAAATGGTTATGTTATTAGCCATAAAAGCCCCTGGCCTTGTTCACCTTCCCCGTTTTCCCTGGGATCATGTCCCAGAGTTGTAAAGGCTTGACTTCCTGCAGACCCACAGTATAAAACAAATACTGTATGTTTGTGCAGGAACTGGTGACCAGCCTCCAGTTTTTGCCCAATATGAATATCTCCATCTCAGATGATTCCCTGCCAGTGTTCCTGGGTTTACTAAATGTTATTCCTTCGGTGTAATTTTCTGTTAACCAAAGATCGAAGGATATTTGAAGAGAGGTGTCATGTTGAGACTAAAAACTGAAAGGCAGAATCCTGTCTGAATTTCTCTGATGAAAATCTGCAATTCCAAACACCACTGCAAAGCTACACGTCTAGCAAGCAAGTGTAGCCTCATGGCTGTCAAAAGGCATTTGTTTTGCAAGGTTATTTTACATCTCCTGTATGTCAGTAGAGAAAATGAATGTTGCAGAGTAGCCTTTGTTAGACCATAAACTTTTCAAGCTTATAGATAATTTCATCCTTTTTGCAAAAAATGTCTAACTGTGTCAAATGATATTATGTACACAGCTGCTTAAGCCTCTAAGATTTCCACTCACCATTCTCATTGCTAAAGACCATGTCACCTCTAAGGTGACATTTACTCTCAAATTTTTCAGTTTCTGTTACTCAGCAATATATGTCCATTCAACAACCACGTTATCGTTTGTTTGATATTCTGGTAGTATCTACAGGGCTAGAAGAAGGTTTGAACTGATTTCTTATGGAATAGCAGGCAACACCCATTTCCAAATCACTTTAAGTCTAAATGACACAAGGGGCACACCTTCTGCACTTTGCCTGAAGTACAGCAGTAATTCTTTATAGCTTTCCCTCTATATAATAGCTGTTCCTACCCTATAAACTGCACACAACTCCCAGGTAGAGTTCTTCCCTCCTGTAATCTTCCTGACTGCCCTACATATGTCCCTTTGAAGGAACCTCTCAGCTTTGTCTTGACAGGCAGTAGAGAGCCAGTGGGTAACCCCAAACAGCAACTGCTTCCTGTATCCAAAGACACAGCTCAGTGCCCAAGTATTTAGTTATTTTATTGCCTGTTTCCTTTGATGTCAGTCCTGGAAGTGCCATCTCCAAACGCTGAGCAGTACCTCACTCTCTGCATGCCTCTGTCCCTCATGGAGTAGCAGAGGCACTAACCAAAATGGCATCACAAGAAATGTCATGGAGATGCCGTTTTTCAGGTTAGGTGATGTGAGGTCCTTAAAAACTACAGTGGATGGCTTCTTAATCCAAGACAACTGAGTTTTGCCTCAGTGTGGTAAGTACAAGTTTGTAGAGTAATACATTGCGGGTTTTTTTATTCTTTTAAGTACACCCATAGCCCAGTTTACTTCAGTTCAATGCAATTTTCAGTGGAAAACTAAACAATAAAACAGTTGTCTGATGTGCTACACTTGCAGGTCTCCAGACAGTAGGAATATTCAGAGTTGGAAGCTCAAAAAAGAGAGTAAGACAGGTGAGTGGATATGGATACGCTTTTCCCTCATCATCATGATACAAACAAACCTGATTCCTTTCTGTTAAGTTATTTCCTCCCCATCCATCACCTAGTGAAATTTAGGCTTTCTGGGTCAGCGACTTTATTGTTTTTTTGATGGCTTATAACAGGCCATTTCCAGATATCTTTTACATCTGGTGAAATCCTTGTCAGGTTCTCAGCAGGTTAACAGTCTCTGTATGTTTTGCTCTGCAGAAGTAGCATGGGGTTGGAGATCCAAATAGAACACAGTGATGAAATTTTCCAAGGGTTACACTGTAGGGAAAAAAAAATCTTGGCTGCTAGTTTCATCTCAGAAACAGCTGAAGCTCCCAAAGTAAACCCAAACTGTAAATCTTTTTTGGAAAACTCACAGTATGAGAAAATATGCAAG
Organism: Fregata magnificens; assembly: GCA_013389945.1. Classification (NCBI taxonomy): domain Eukaryota; kingdom Metazoa; phylum Chordata; class Aves; order Suliformes; family Fregatidae; genus Fregata; species Fregata magnificens. The sequence continues at coordinate 180,922 of WAAD01004100.1, read as the reverse complement.
TACAGAACAATCTCTTTGACCCTCAAATCGCTGCTCCCAAATATCACCTTTCTTTTACCCCTGTTAAACTTGAAGGTCAGAGCAGACCCATCCAAGTCCTAGTCTCAGCCAAATGTTGGAAAAGCAAAGATGGTGTACAGTTAGGTTCCAGAGACAAAGTCAGAAGTGGGTGTTTCCTCAGCCCTAGATGGTGCATTGTTATTCCCAGAAGTTGGGAATACATGTTGAATTAGAGCAGTAGAGAGTAGTGCTTAGTGGTTGCATGATGCTTAGGGAGGGGATAAAAAGTTACAGGAAAATAGCCCTATGAGGAAGTATAAGACCAAAAAGATCAAATAGAAAAAAGCAAAAGAAAGCTTGACTGCATCTGATCCCAGAAGTGATAGTTCTTTGTTGCAGAAACTACACAGGATAATGTTTGGTGCTCTGGAAAGTTACCTTGAACAGCTAAACTGACTTGATTCTGGCTGGTAGAACAGTATAGCCTACTGATTTGTAACTTATTCACTAGCAGTTTCTATTGCTGAGTGGCTGGTGTAACACAAAGCTAAAAACATTCATGGTCTGCAGAGGCAGTTGTTAGATCAACACTGAACTAGATAAAGTATTGACAAGTAAGTTGCCTGTCATTTGCATTACAAGCTTCAATGTCAAAACATGTATTATCATTCAGGGGTGAGTACAATTGCATCATACCCCTGGGGAAAAAGCAGAGGGCTTATATCATTTACTTGTAAACTGAGCCTTACTTTGAACATCAATGACTTTCACCAGTTTTTCTTTTACTGTGCTTTCAAAAGCTGAGGAAATCAAGAGATTTGGGTATTTATGTATTCTATTACATGGACTAATTTATTGAATTAGGTGAACTAATATATTTCATTAAATAACATGGAAGCATCAGCTTGGCCTTGCAGTTACAATAATAAATGCTGTCAACATGAACACATGGGAAAGTCTGGATTCAATTAAAATTCCACTCATTTTCTGAACCATGGAAAGCCAAACCCAGTACTCAGATTTTGGTGTGCTTTTGCAGCTGTTCATTAGTTTTTTCTTGTGTAGAAAGTAGGCATAGTTTTGTTTCCCTTCCTCCCCCAGTTAGAAAATGTCCTATTTCAACTGTAGTTTGTTGCAATAAATACATAAGCAAGTAAACGCATGTGCCAGTGGTGGTTTTGGTTGCTGAGCAGGAAGGGAAAATCTAGAACAAGTGCGTCTATTACAAACCGCCTCCTTCACATTCAGTGGGATGTAGGACAAAGATTCCTGAGCTAGCTTTGGCTCAAGGTGGTAGGTCTGGTACCTCGGGATGCCAGGTACCAGCTTGTGCCCAGAAACAGATGCTCGAGCAGAGCATTGTTGCCGAGCTTCGGGTGGGCAGCCCTCTATGCTAGGCCTGGTGACTTGGTGGCAGCTCTGCAGGTGAAGCAACCTCCAGACCCTGAGGTCGAAGAGCGACATGTCTGGAGCTCTGCTCTCCCATCCCCTCTCCCAGCACGGATGTCCTCAGCTCTCATATCGTAAGTTCCGGTGGGTGCTGTAGTTCACCAGGTATATTTCCAGAAGTCTGAAAGTATTCCCTGTGAATGAAGTCTGAGACCTAAAGTTTAAACTTATAAATATACAGTTTTTAACAGCCATGATACCTGGGCCTGAAATGTGGCCATGTTTCACCAATGACTATCTGATATGGTGCTAATTAGGTCATCTCTGTAGGCCTCACAGGATATCAGATCAGAAGTGCTGTATTCAAAACTGTAACAGCAATTTATGATTTAGACAGCTATTTGGGAAGTCTGAATTCCTGATGCAGTGCTAATCTGTTTCCTCAGCTGCTTTTGGGCAGTAAGTGCAGAAGCAATCTTCTGGATAGAGGTAATTTATGGTGCTCCACCGTGATGTTCCGCATTTGCCACCAGTCTGAAGAGTAGAACTGAGCTGGGAATGAAATCCCCAAGTTGGCACTGGAAAATCTTTGACCACAAATCAGCAGGAGGAAGCACAATACTAGATAAAGAACAAATTCTGGTCTTCATAGCATAATTATTCATTATTAGTAATGACTGATATTAATAATGTTAAAAGTAGTCTTAATAAATTACAACGGAGGCTGTAGTTTTTATAGAATACCTTTCACACCCGTTACAAAAGCACAGTTTCAGCTGGAAATATAGGATTTTCTACATTCCTCCACACTGTACACGCTCAAGATAGATTTGCCTGTGATCAAGATTTGCCTGTGATCAAGATTTGCCACAATTATCACAGACACATAGTTTGCTTGTGACTTACCTTCTTTCTTCTTTTTGATATGTCTGTAATAATCCTGGTAAAGAAAGCTGATACCTCAAATTTCCTCTTGTTTAGTAAGATTTAGATATAATTACTCTCTGAGAAGATACATGTGAGATCATGATACCTCATAATATTAGCAAAGAGATTAAATTTTCCTAGGAAATAGTTTTAAAACATCTTGACTATTTTCAAAATGAAAAGAGACTGAAAGGTGGAGCACTCAGCACGAAGAAAATATTCTGCTCTTGGTGCTGGGAAATCTCTCCAGAAAGGCGGGCTTTTATCTTTTGGTAAGGCATATTGGATGTGGGAGAGGGATTTCTTCTGCCTTTGGGAAGCGTGATGCCTTTGAATCATACAGAATTTGTCTGAGGACTATTGCTGGCAAAAAATAGCGATTCCTCGTAATGCTATTGGCTTGCTGTTTGTTAACTCCCTAATGATGATGATGATCACTTAGTGAATATAACTAAATTAGGAAGGCAGAACAAGATGTGTGTGGACAAATGCCGTGAAGTCTTAGTGAACCTGGCTGCTTACTGCTTATGCTTAAATACAGTCTTAAATCACAAGAGAAATGTGAGTTTGGTGGATATCTTATTCTTAATGTTTCTGTACAAAAGCGTAAATGTTATGAATTGCAATTTTAGTCTTTTTGGTCCTAAAATCTGGAGATAATACAGTAAGGTGGTATAAGAAAGACTTTCTTGCAGTTTTCCTTATTCTCCCTCGTTTCTGCCTTCGATATTGATCTTACATTTCTGCAAAAATTACATTTACTCGGGCACTTTTTTTTCATGAAAGAGTGCCATATATTAGCTGGAAAGAAAGAATGGTATTTTATTACAGTCCGGTACAAACCTTAAGTTATGTATCATGGAATAAGCAGCAATTAGACATGAATTATAACTATGACCTTTCCAAAAACCAGTCGTGTCCAATCTGTAAAGTGAAAATGAGTAAATCTACATCTTAAAAGATTTTCTGTGTTGGGATGTACTAATTGGGACAATAAGTGACTGTGGTTTTGTGTCATGATCTTTTTCAGTTACGTGAAGAGTTTGACCGGGGCATAGATGTTGTATTAGATGAAGAGCACAGCATTCATGATGTTGCTGCTTTGTTAAAGGAATTTCTGCGTGACATGCCTGACCCACTTCTCACCAGAGAACTTTACACACCTTTCATCAACACCCTCTGTGAGCTCTACAGCATCTTGATTTACCGATTTTCAAAAGCTTACCTGTTTGAATTCTTTGATCTCTACTAACCATATTCTTTTTTTCTGTGCATTTAATACTCTAGCCTTGATTTGCTCCAAATATTTGTATAGTATAAATTTGCTGAGGTCTTTCCTTGGTTTTCATACTGTGTAAGTATAGCTCAGGAAACGAGAACAACAAAGTTTTCACTTATTATACCTATTTTTGCATTTGTATATAGGATGTGATTCCTGGTATCTATTAAATCCTGACCCTGTCGTTGGTTCAGCAGTAGCAGATGACAGACTCCCATTTGAATCTTGGTAGCTTAGCACCATTAACGCTTTTAATTTTCAGAGCTGTTCACTGACCAAAATTCCAGTCTGGCTTCAAAAACCTAGCTTCAAAAGTTCAAGTTTCATCATAGTTAGTGGTCCTCAAAGCCATCATATAAAGTACTCACGAATGTGTTGCCTAAGACCTGAGTGCAGACTCTTATAGATTTGGGAAAAAATAAAGTTGGACCCTTCAAGCTTAAGCTGCTGCCTGGTGTGTTCTTCAGATTCTTTCTAGCCCTCATGTCTGAGATCCTGTCTCCGTCCCACCTTTGTCACTGGCTACCATTGCATTTTAGATGGTTAAAGTGATGGTGGTTGCAGAATGTCCTTTATATCTCTAGTCGCTTTTCCAGTCTCCCGGTACCTCTGCAAGATGTGAAACTGTAAGAAAACCCATTTAAAATGGCTAAAGCATAAACCTGACTGGAATGCTTCCCAATGGTGCCCAGTATATACCTGTAGCTATACCTAAATGAATGGAGTAAGTAGAAAACTTAAGCAGAATTTTTGTGTCCAGTGACAAGGATGGAGTGTGCAACGTGGATTTTGCTCCCTTATAGGCTGAGAAAAGATCCTATGAACCTGTGAGCAAAAAGTTGACCAACCAAGGCAAAAACCCCATAACAGTATTTGTTACACTTTCGATATTTCCTGAGAGTTTTCTCTTTTTCTTCTGATATTATAAGGAAAATTATCCTTAAACAAAGCTATTATGCCTTCCTTTGGGCTGGGAACAGTATATTTGTTCTGCTTTTAGGTTAGTTGGAGTGATTTTTCTTAGAATGTATTTTTTCCCCTCTTAGTATTAGAGCCAGATGAACAGCTAAGCACCTTACAGCTTCTCATTTATCTTCTACCTCCCTGTAACTGCGATACCCTACACCGGCTGCTGCAGTTCCTCTCCACAGTGGCTGGCCACGCAGAAGACACCACAGACAAAGATGGCCAAGAGGTAAGTCCTGGTCACTTGTGTCCTTTGACTTTGCTTAATTCATGATCTGAAAAGAGATCTTTAAAACTGTGAAACAAACACAATGGTGGCATACCCCTGCAAGATGGGAGAGATTTCATATTCTTGCCTGCATATTTGCCATTTAGTTGTTTACTATGTTCTTAGGGCTGTGAAAGTTTGATTTTTGTATGACTTAATCAGTAAAGCATCTACCACTTCCTTTGGGAGATTCACAGCATAATCGACCTTGTTGTTAAGAACATCTAACGTTATCCATCCTTTTTCCCCCCCTGGTTTTATCTGATTATATTCTATGGAAAAAAATACTCACACAGAAAAGTGTCGGGCAATCAAGAGTATGCTTTTTCATTCTCTTTTCCTTCTCTGTTGTTGCTTTCTTATATGACCTTTGGACATAGCCGTTCACTTCTTGGTTCCCTTAGCTTCCTTGTGTGCACTGGGTAGTGAAGAACAAAAAATAAAGGACAGGAACTCCAGGTGCGTCCTTGCAACTGACAGACCTAATCAGTAGTTGGAGTCAGGGTCCATCTTTGCCTGTTTTCTTTCTGGCCTCCTTACTGTTGCATTCCGGACCAAATTCAGTGGAGATGTTGGAGTGCGCCCACCCCACAGAGACAAGAACACCCATAGCCGTGTGGCTGAGCTGTAGTTCTGAGCATTCACACATGTGCATCTGCGCCGTTCACACTAGAGAAGGTCTGAAAATCCAGGCTTCCCATTTTCTACCAGGAAAATGCTTGAACTAGGGGGCTGCTCTGCAAAAGGTGGCAACTCTGTTAACTTTGAATGAGATACAGTCTGTCACTGCTTGACAAAACTGTACCAGTTTATCTGTGGGAAGAACTTCTCTGTCCTCTGAACTGCAGCAGACGCTACTTCTGAGGTTACTTCTGAGACTCTTCTGAAACTCCTAGGGAATTTTGTCTTCCAGATGGAAAACTCTGCTGACTTCTGTCAAATTTGGACACCTTTTGCATTTGGCTGGTTTTAGCATTTGGCACTTTGAGACTGAGTTTTGCCAAATTTCTGCCTCAGGTCCTAACTTCCAATGTGCTGTGTGTGACTTCAAGGCCTATTTCTCTTTTAAATCCACTTTAAATGCTATTATTTTTGTCCTCAGCAAGGAGTTGACAAAAAACTACATCACTCTGATGGAAAGCGTTTAAAAAGAGCAGCCTGTAACAATTTTACTGTGCTTAAAAACATGTATAAGCCAGCTAAGGTCATGGTCCCCCTGGTCCTGCACAGAGTTCTCTGTAGGTTCAGGAATGTACCCAGGAGGATCTTACTGCAAGGCTAGAGGATGCTGCTTAAGAGGGTTGGTTTGGCCCAACAGTTGTATTAAAGGCATTTTCATTGCCCTTAACAGTACATCAGCTCTGCTACAGGTATTTTGGCAAGGCAAATTTATGTAAGCTATCTTGGCAGTATTGTAAGCATCAGGAATATTATGTGCAACTGGATACCTTTTATAGATAATAGAGTATTCTGCTCACAATTATTTAAGCTATTCATGAATAATTAAGTGAATAAAGGCATACAGGGCAAGAGAAAGTATTTTATCAGACTGTTTGCTATCACTGGAAGGAAAACAGCCAAGCTTTGGCACACAGGCCCTCTTCACCATTTCTTTCAAAAGCCCTTCTCTCACAAAGATGAAGATGGATGACTAACTTGATTAAAATTACTCATTCAGTTAATTTCAGTGGATATGTTTACAGCATTTTTTAAGGGATGCCCTGAGGCTGCTCTTAAGAAGAGACTCACTGTTTGTTCAAACAGCCTGCACATGCAGATCCAGGCACAGCCAGAGGCTGCCCCTGGCACGCTCGAGGCACCATGTGCCTGTACATCCTTGGTGGCTTGGTACTCTGGCAGTGTTTAAAAAGCAGGTCACCTGAAAAACAGCCAGGTACATGGTAGTGTGCAAATAAGGGAGTGTGCTGTTGTACTCACAGTCATGCTGGGATGAGTCTCTAAACAAAGAGCCAACATGTTTGTTATGACTGCCCATGCACCTACTCAGTGCAGATGTCTTTCCAATATTACACAGTGGTCCCACCGATAAAAGGAAAAGCTCTTTTTACTATCATCTCTATGCTGTCTAGCTGAGCTCTGTAAAAAATAAACCCAGTGCAGTCGGTGCACAGTTGTAAGTTTGACTAGAGCATTCAGTAAACGACCGGCTACCAAAAAAAAATTAAAATACTACTTTGAAAAGATTCATTTTGTACCGCTCATTTCTTGAAATGCTGTTTTTACTGCCTCTTTTTGGTGCCTCTTCCTGTCCTTTCTTTAAATTAATTAGTTCAAATATAACTGAAACAAATGAAAAATAAGTCTCATGATATTTTTTTGTTCTTTAAAAAAAGCCTGCAAGAAATACTGGGTCAACAGCTGAAATTCACTTACAGTCTTATGTAGTCAAACTGCTGGCATCTTCTTCTGCATTCCCAGAATAGCAACCAAATGGAGACACAGAGAGGAAGCACATGACCCCTGCTTTTTACTCTGTTAAAAGAATAGAAGGGGAAAAAAGTAGTCTAATCACAAATATGACAGTGAAAATTTTGATTTAATAACCTATATGACATATTTTTTAGATAATTTCTGTCTAGTCTAGTATGTATTCCTAGCCTTCTACTTTCTCCAAAATCAGGTTACTATTGTTTCTTTGAGCACAGAGTTATGAAAGTAGGAAAAAAGTAAAAAAACAACAAAACAAAACAAAAATACCCACCCAACGAGTAAACATTTAGCATGTTCTAGGAAACAAGCAAAAACAGGAAAATACTAATAAAATTAATGAGCATGCTCCTTAATTATCTAAACTGTTTAAACATGGAAAAGTGTGTTTTTCCTCACTGTATCTGTTTCAGATCATGAGTGCTACTTGAGAAAGCTAACAGTTTTCAGTATTTGGTCCTAAGAGACAGTAATATGCTGAGGTGGTGAAGTAGGAGGGAGGTTTCCCTGAGTTCAGAAGAAGTATGCCACTGCCGAGCTTCAAGGGAATTAAGGGCAGGCAGCACTTCTACCTTCTACTCCTCCAATCCATTTGAAAATATATCCAGAAAATCCACAGTGCTTGTTGCAGAGATGTCCAAACAAGGTGTTTCAACATTTCTAAAAATTGTTCATTTTTTTATTTGCTTTTGGTTTTGATGAATGAAGCATCTGCCAAATCAGGAGAAAGAGAGAGAGAGTGTGCGTGTGTGTTTGTGTGTGTAGATGTGTATGTGTGTGTAGATGTGTCTATATACATATCTGTATACATTAGACCCTGGGAGACCCCGCCTCATTTATATTCTCTTTTCTAGATTACTGGGAACAAAATGACATCACTTAACCTGGCTACCATCTTTGGCCCTAACTTGTTGCACAAGCAGAAATCCACAGACAAAGAATTCTCAGTTCAGAGCTCAGCTCGAGCTGAAGAGAGTACTGCTATCATAGCTGTCGTACAAAAGATGATTGAAAACTATGAAGCCCTTTTCATGGTAGGTGGATGTTTCTTCATGTTACTCCTATGCATTTTTAAGTTAAATGTGGAAGTACCTGGTTGGTATTGAAGTAGACTAGGATGAAATAAACTGTGGAAACTGCATTAAATTAGGGTCAATTATTATTGGTAGAAAAAGTAGTCTTCTATCAAGCAGAATGCTTTGCAGTAAGCGATAGTATTAAAAATGTGTACTTACATCTTGCCTGGAATGGTTTCTATGTAGATAGGAGTATCTTCCTTAGAAGATTTCTGTCTGTGGAAATGATGGCATTGGCTATTCAGCTGTATACTAAACAACACACCAGCATTGCTCATTAGTTTTGAAGACAAGACTGAAAATGACCTTTCAACTCTCAGTTTTGGAAGCCAGGGAGCCAATTTTTCTGCAGGAAGTAAGAGATCCTTGGTTAATTTAAGGAACAGCATAAATCTGTGTAGTTTCTGGGATCCTTTCTGTTCTCTTGCTGAAGCAAGGGAGTTCTTCGTAAAAGGGATGATGACCTTGGACTTGGACATGTTGTTTACTTAAGGTGCAGCTTAGTTAAATCACATTCCTGCTCGTTGCAGTTACCTGGACAGTTCATTCTGTGGCTTTACCTTTTCCTCTTTTTGTCTACGAATTTATAGGTCCACTCAATATGACTAGTGCCTGAGAGACCCCTGCTCTGGGGTAGCAGAGGCCAGTCAGGCCTAGTGGTGGGCTCTATCCTGTCTTCATTTTAGTAGGCATATATGTCTTAACAAAACCAGTAGTCTTGAAAAGGTGAAAATAGCTTTGGTTGTTGTGTCTTGAAACTAAGCAGCACTGTATGTTACACTGAGGAGACTTTAGTGCTCCAGCAAAGCTGGGTGCTGGATACCTTGATGGGAGAAGATGGACGAGCCTGGACTGTGGGCATGTGGGACTGATGGCCACATAGTACTATAAGGGGAAGGTGCCTACCAGATTGCAACAGGGAGAAGAGCATGAGAAAGCAGTCACGAGCCCTGCCTATTAGTCTTAGCCTCAGATGAACTTCTTTGTGGTTTTTTCGTCTTTCCCCTCACACTGTATTGCCTTTCATTACATCCTTTCCTTTATTTTTATTCTTGTTCCAGTGAGACACTCAGCAATCTTTTTTTTTTTTAAAAATGCTTTTCACAGTTTGGGGAAACTTTAGGTGCTATTTTTCCTTCCACAGCAGGAAAAGAAAGTGACAGAACTGCACTCTCGTGCGAAGGTCTGCGGGCCCAGAGTATGGATGGCACTAGCAAGTTTAAAATTATACTTAAGTAGGAATACTTGCAATACTGGGAGTTTTCTTGTTGTTGTTTCTCTTTAAGAACATTTTACAGCACAGCCACATCTCAGTACATAATACTTAGGCACACATTCTGACTGTCAATGTGGAAAGGGTGGGGCTTAGGGTTAGACTAACCTACATACAGTCTCTTTTAATTATGACAGATTTATTCCATTATCTTTTCAGTGCTTGCATTTTCATCTGAAGGTTAAACAAAGGGTGGGGGAAAAAGAGGGGTTTTCTTTTGTTTTCCAGAGTAGCTTTTCAGATTGTGGAGGGAGATTAGAATCGGGTTTCAAAATGAGAGGCTAGCTGCATGTGAGAGAAAGACAAACCTGTCTCAGATGCTCTCCTGAAAGCTGAAATATATTGATGTGAAATTTATAGAAATGTCTAACAGCTGAGCATCTCTGGGTGCTTTCACTCTTCCCATTGCCATAGTTTAAGAAACAACATGGCAAGTTCTGCCTGTTTTCTGGAGTAATGTCTAGACTCACACATGATACTTGATCTGTAGGATTGTGTCAAATTGCTCATAGTTAGTGTTCTATAAAGCTTCTACCAGGGTTTACTTTCGTCTTTTTCATGTTTTCATCAGCAGCACAGAGAGACTCTTTGTAGTCTGAAGATAATTAGCCCAGTGCATCATTTGGTAATAGATGCATTGAAAGGAAAAGACTTGTACATGTAATTGTAATAAAACTCTGATCATCTGAAATCAGGCAGCAGTAATTCGTTTTCCAAACCCATAGGAGTGGGGCCAAACCAGAACTGCTGTTTATACTTGACATTTATGCTACTTACAAAGAGAAAAACATCTGGACTCGAGCATTCAGCTACAGCTATAATATACAGTGTATTGCTTCTAAGGTGTTTCTGTATTTGGTTTGGGGGTTTTTTCTGTTACTTTTATATTTGGGGAGGTTATAAAACTCTGATTGGCTTCAGCATTGAAACTGGAACAACATTTGTGAAATAAAACCTAGGAAGCCAGGATGTGTTGTGGCACCCAGACCACAATATCAGAATGATTCTGACGTATTGATGGGTCAGGAAGGTTCTGTTTGACAGAATAACCCAGGATGCTGGGGACTGTTTTTATTAAGCAATTACCATTGACATCAGGAGTATGCAAACACGTGGATTTCATGTAGAAGATGGAGTCCGACCTTGCTTCATTGATATTAAGGATGTTAAGGCCTTTCATATCCAATTCTTATCATCTGTTTCACTGAGTCTTAGGGATGCATTAAAACATTTTACGGAAATGTGCAAAGGACTGTTCTTTGCCAGTCTATGAACTATGCCCAGCAGCTGAATGCTGGGAGGCACAACTCAACCACACTTTGTCTCATTGGCTTTGACTTGGCATGGAGGATGGAGAAGAGCAGCTTGGTCAAGCATTTTCATCTCAGAGCGCCCAAATCGAGCCCTGCTGCAAAGAAGCGCTGCATAGTGTCCGAAATGTCTTATTTTTACTGTTAGAGGTTACTGTGGCCTCCCCACTGCAGAGACAGTCACACGGTGCTTCTCTGTGCCACATCAGTAGCAAGGGACAGCACAAAGGAGACACTTCAAGGGTCCCTCCACCCTTCTGTGTCTCAATAGCTGTGACTCTTATGTAGCACCCAGCCCCAAAACCTCAGAATATCTCCTACTCTACTGGAGTCCTGACAACCCCCGAGCCCTCTGATGCATCCCGGTACGTGCTCCAACAGCTGCAACAGCTGTCATTTCAGCAGTGCCTTGGCTTCCCTTCTGTCCCTGAATTTCAAGTTCTCATCAGTCTACTCAGCTACAACTGCCAGTTAAACAATTAATTCAATAATAGTTATTGCAGCTCTGTTAACATCTTCCTGACATACCAATATAGTAGTTCTCTATAAGTGAAGTACTTTTAAGTTTATAATTACATGCATATCATTTCTACCCCCACAAGTTAGTTAACTAAACTGAAGTAAATTGCTGCACAGGAGGAAACCCAAAACCCAGCAGACAGCTTGCAAGGAGACCATCAGTACAAATCCAGTTGAAGGATCATAGATTAATATGCTCTCATTCACTCAGATAAAGGTCCTATAACTCAATTAGAACTCTTAAGTTTGGGTTTCGCAGATTCTTTCAGTTGGAACTGAACTTCCTGTTGGAACTTTTTCAGATTCATTTTTATGAATGAAAGACTGGGGGTTTTTTTAATAATGGAGAAAAAATTTATTATTTTTCTGACAGACTCCTCTCAGTAGATTCTTACAAGTTTATCAACTTGATACAGAGCTGAGTAGTAAGTTACATACAGAAAGAAGTGGATTCTGCTTTACCCTCCGACTTTATCTGGAGTTTATTCTACTGTATAGAAAGGCTGTGTAAACGGAGAAGTTACAGCACACCAGGTTTCCAAAAATGTATTCTTATAAAGAGAAGATAATTTATTTAAAGACTGATATACCAGTGACCATCAGTAAGATATTTTTCCAGCTTAGAGGCTAAATATAATTTTTTAAAAAGGAATATGTGGTCCAAGTTTTCATAGAGATTTTGGATCAATTTGAATTGTTATGCGTATCTTCATTTATTTTCAGATTATTTCCTTTTTTAAAGAACTATGCCTTTTCTGTAACTTGACTCCCTAAATACCTCCCAAACTGAGGTATTCCCCTGAGGAATCTATTAGTAATTCTATTCCTATTTCCCAGGAAATGTCAGGGAGAACAAATGGCCCATGCAGTATGACCTGCAGGTCAAGAGATTCAGGCTCTGACAAATTGCATCCAGAAGCATATTGCACAGTTGATGACCCCTTGCTGAGATTGTCTTGCCTCCAGCTCCATCCATCATGAGTGAACCTGGACTGTTAGTTCAAGTGTCTCAGATGGTTTCATCTGTTTCAGTGCTTTGAAGGTTGAGTTGAATGTTCCACTGTGATGTGGACAAACTCACTTAAGGATTGATAAGACTCATGTAAAATGCAGTTGGAAGCACAAAGTTTACTTGGGCAGGTTTTGGAGTGCCATTCCTGCTACCTGCCCAGGAAAGTTGCTGTATCCTGCAGCTGCTGAAGCTAACGAGTGTTTTGAAGGTTCATCTCCATATAAAATGCACCAGAGAGAGTTAGCAAATCAGAAGGCCAAACTCCAAAGAAGATGACACAAATTCTGGCTGAGCCTGTTGCTACTACCCGAAGTCCAGAGTGGCTGGAGATCCAACAGGACCTACTTGTAAACCTGAGTTATGGACAGGTGAACTCTGTATTTACTTAAGTTCTGATTGAGCATAAGCAGGAATTTAAATGCTTCTAGATCCCAGGATTTGGCCATGTGGATACCTGAACATTAAATGTGTATAAGGCTTCATTTAGAAAAATGTTGACCTTTGGCAGCTCTCACTGAAATGAAGCAATTGAAGAACTTCATAGATAGAACAGTTACAAAATTACCATATGAGAAGGACATAAGTAAGTCAAATGCCACAGAACAGATGAAGAAGCATTCTGCTGCCTGTATAATTACATTTCACATTGTTTCTAAAAGAAGAGAAGTACAGTTGCTTGGAGTGGAAATTTGTAAATGTCCCCAGGTCTTTGAATGGGGATGTAAGGTGAGGACCTTAAACTGGAGCTTTTGAGATTGCAATACATGAGTAATCCCACTGTTGTTATCAGATATAATACCCAACCGGATACCAATGGGTCATTCAACAGTAATCAGCATTTGACATTGTACAAAGTGATCTCTAGTCCTACTTCACCTGTTATTACATGAAATTTCTTTTCTAAGTGGAAGTTTCTGAATCTTTATTTTATGTACTCTCTGAAATGTGCTTGTACTTGGTCTTTTAGATTAAGCAGAATACCAAAATTAATGTATGGGAAAGGATATTAATCTCCAACTAAGTATTTTTTATTGTCGCCATAGGTTTCCCCTGACCTACAGAATGAAGTGCTTATTAGCCTATTAGAGACTGACCCAGATGTTGTGGACTATTTGTTGAGAAGGAAAGCTTCCCAGTCATCGTGAGTAATCTGTTTTTTCAGCATCTCTGTTTCTGCTGGGAATTTCTGTCTCTCACTGGAAGTGTTCAAAAGGTTCTAGTTTTCCACAGCTCCTCTGCACTGCCTACAGTGGAGTAGAAATATCCTCCCCATTACACAGACTCTGCCAAAGAAATTATGACTCCTGTACAGTGTTTTCTAAAGACAAATCTTGTTTCCCGATTCAGAGGAAAGATTGTGTTTTTCTGTAGAGAACAGAATGACATGTACATAAAAATATTCAGTGCACTATTATCTGACAGGATGTATTCTAGTGATCTGCTGGTTCGTGTCTTGGGTTTGTTGTAGTCTTCAGTTACAGGAGGCGGGTATTACACTATCCTTGAAACACACCCTAGAGTGCCTTAACACAATCACGGCTAGCCGTTTGACCAGTTTGTTGTTCTCCTCCTCTTGTATACACATAGGACGTTGTAAACAAGTCAACTGCCGCAACAGCAGGTTTATGGAGACTCTTTGGATATTATTTAATTGTATGCTTTGTGAAAGATCTGAAGAGAAAAAAAATCACACCGGTCACTATTGCAGTTACGATACATAACGTATTCCAACTTTGTGTATGGTATATATATGCCTACACCTGTGTGCCTTAACGCTGTGAGTTTGTACATTCAGATTAACAGGATTCCTGGCTTTCTCATGGGACTCACAGTCATTGCCTTTATTCTAGTGAATCCCAATATGTCAGACCCCAAAATCACAAAATTTGACAAGCTTGCTTTAAGTAATTTTTAAGAGGTTTCCTGGACTCTAAACTCTCTGGGACAGATTGGACTTTGTCTTCCTGTGTGTGTGGAAAGTGCCTAGTGCATTCAGAATATAATTAAAATTGAATTTGTACAGTCAGTTAGCTATGATTTTTTTTCTCTCCCTCTGAACATTGTATAGTTGGAGGTAATGTACAGTGTGCCTGGCTTTAAAAGAAGAGGTATGAAAGAAATAGTATAATTAACACATGGAGGAAAAAGCTTTCTTTAATTATAAAAATAAAAAACAAAAATACGTGCAGAATGTATTGTGTTGTAAAGGATTTTATTAGTTTGTTGACTTGACCACGTGAACACATAACATGCAGTAGCAAATTATCGCAAATCATCTGATTTGTGGTAATTGTCTCTGTGTGTTTTCTTAGTGTACCACAGGCATGAAATAATTTCAGGTAGTTTAGGTCTGACTGACAAGTAACCATGTGTATATTTAGATCACAGTAAATGCGGGATAATTAGAGGTACGTTAGCTGTCTTTTACACTTGTTTCACATTTGCCATGAGCCAAGACCACAATTAGGAGAGACACTGCAAATCACATGACATATGGTAAAGTCTGTAGAGACTTCTTTAAGCCCTCAGTTTGGAATGATAATATTATATATAAAGATCTTCATGCTGGATTTCGGCATCTATATAATATAAAGACATAAAATTGCATCTCGCATGTGGCTACACATATTAGTTGAGCATACCTTTGTCGCAAATCATCGTGGGTGTAACAGGTTATTGTTAGATCCTGTTTCCTTTAAGTTAATTGACCTTTCCTTGAGCTTCCTTACTTTCCAGCCAGCATGCACACCTACAGGAGAAAATGGATCTTTTGGGCAAAGCTGGTCACAACTGACAAAAGGGGTTTTGTAAGAAAAAGTTACAAAACGAAATAGGAACATATAGCTACACTAGTACCCATTTATTGTATTTGCAGTAATGGGCAGATGAAGTATCACTGAGATAGGAAAAACTTACTGTCATTTTTCTTCTACTCTGCTACCATGTAAGTGATTTATTCTTAATGTTAATGAGATATGTTTTCACTGTGATTGCAACTTCTTGGTTAAGATGTTCCAGGCAATTAGAGGGAACATTGCTTAGTGTTATTGCTAGGAGTGTGATGCTCTTAAGAGATTAATCTATTTCAGAACATAATCTCAATTTTGAGGCTACATATTTATTGGTTATTTTTCCTGTAAGAAATGTGAGGCAGCAGACAACAAGGAGATGTTTGTCTTGATTTGATAAAAACGAGCCTCCAAAATACATCCTTACTACTCTTGGAAATTTCCTGGTCATGTACTCAAGATCCAAATTGGGATCCATGGAACAGAAAGCTTTACATATTCTTGAGACAATCTTCATCAGAAAAGTTAGTTGGCTGCATAACGTAGAGCGTGGAATCAACTTCAGGACTTCAATGTCATATTAATTGCTCTGAAGGTCCTGCTTCTGCAGTTGCCCTCACATCTCTGCTTTTGATGTCATTGCAAATGCTTTCTTGGCTCTGATCTAACAGAGAAAACACAATCTCTTTTCCTTCCCAGTGGAGGACAAGTCAGATGTTCCTCATCTTTCAGTTCTCTTAAGAGCTGAGCATCGTGAATGGTGTGTCACGGAGTTTATGGAAGCAGCAATTATGAAGTCTGCTTTTGTGGATGACTTTCCCAACTTTTTTGTATGTTGGCTTGGTGACAATGGAATTTGGGGGTTCCAGCTGTAAGATGAAGCATCTTTAAACTAACAGAAAAATAAAATCTGTTTCTTATTATGATTATTCTCATGGTTGGTAGTCCTTTTAGAGTAAATGAGTTTCAAAGTTAAAGAATTTTTGAATGTTTTTGGATGGTGATGATGGGTTTTAATCCATCCTAACCTGTGGCACAAAGGTGAAGCCATACAATAGGCCACGTAGTATGCGTAAATGCAGTTTTCAAAGCTGCAGAGGCTCCCTGAATCATTGAGTCCTCTACCCTGTTACAGTAGCAACCACATCATAATCCTGTAATCTGTTTTGTTGGTGGCACCTGTGTTGCTCAAATATGTATGGAAATTACTACTGCATACTGCCAAGCCGTTACACTCCGTATGATTGGCCTCTTGTAAGACATAACTGTTTTCCCGCTCAGAAGCTTTAAAGTATAACAGAAAAAGATTTGTGCCAAAACCAGAAAGGGATTTCCTGTTTTGATGACCTTGATGCCAGTAGAACAGTAGGAATATCCCCAGTAGAAGTAATTATTATCATTAATATTTTTCCAGTTCACCCATGCAAATAGACTCTGCTGGATAACATCGGTTCAGAAGGATGCCAGTTAAAAACGAAAGCCCAAGACTCCTTCATAGCGTAGTTGATTTTTGTTTTGGAATCTGAAATGGTATTTTTGAACACGTGTCATAGGTTCCTTCTGCAGCTTTCAAATTTTTCAGTTTGTACGTAATCACTTTTTAAATCTTTTCGTTAACATAGTTCAAAACCACTAGAAAATACTTTACTTGCCTTCCCATTTCTCACATTTGATAATACATAATCTTCTATTATTCTTTGTGGAGACCATAATCTGCCCTCTTTCATAGCCTGCATATAGGCAAGTGGGTATCTTGTGCAATATTTACATTTGCCTCCCAATTTAGTTTCTCCCCGGTGTGTGGGTAGAGAATCTCACAGCTATCCAGGGGAAGATGAATTTTGAATTTTAGTAAACATCTGTTTGCTACTGAGCTCAAAATCGTAAAGCAAACATGCAAAAGTTTTGTTTTAAGGAATATGTGAGAATTCATTCTTTATTTGGAAAGATGCGAGCCAAAGTCTTTTGCAAGTTGTGTTTTATTTTATTCATGAAGAGCACCATAAAGCTGCAAATGTATGAGATCAATTTTCAACTTCAAAGTGTTCAATCCGTTTTGATGGTTTCTTGTAGTAAAATTGGCAGAGTCCACAGGCATTTGCTTTGATTTTTAAAACTATTTTTTCAAAACAAATTTGAAAGTGATATTATATATATATAATTGCATGGACTTACTAGCAGAAACTGTAAATGAGTTTAGAAACTTGAACACTGGGATCTTTCCAAAGACTTGACAGTTTCCATTTAAGTAAATTTTTATCAGGAGCTCTGTCTTAAGAAGAGATAGACTATAACAGATCATTCAAGGTAAGACATGAAACCAGTGTTTCACAAAGCTCAAGTTTATGTTCCCACATTCTTTCATTTCCATTTCCCTTCCCCCTATTCTTTGTGTTACCTTGCCATGGCTAAATGGTAGTATAGCGCTCTCTTTGTCCTGTGCAACATAGTTAGGTTTTGATCCTGCAAAGATTTACATGCGATAAGCCTTACTGGTGTCACCATTAGTGCTAAGTATGTCTATATGCTAGCAGGGTGAGGCTTAGATGATGTTCAGTCTAGAAAGCTGGAGAGAAAGACATTTGGTCGTAGGAAAACTACAGATACCAGCGTTTCTCCCCTTTTCTCTCAAGTCTTTCTGGTTCTTCTAAAATTCTTGAGACGTTGCTTAAATCTCGTCTTAACTCACTGTACAAGCTTTTTTAGAGCTTACAGGGCTGAAAGAGAGGCGTAAGGGACAAAAAAAAGAGAAAAAAATATGATAGAATCTTACATACTTAAAAGACAATAATTCTTCAGTGTGTGGCTGTTTATAGATCAGTTTACCTTGGACTCATCTTCAGATGAGAAGTTGAGATGGGAAGTTACATTATTGAGGCATGATTTACTTTTTTTTTTTTTTTAATAAGTCCCCAACATTACCATACCAACCACAGTGGGAAGCCTGGGACAGCGCTACTCTGCCAAATGGCAACTCTGGTTTCGTGAGTTGGCCCCAGTTGAGGTTCAGGATCAGTTCAGTGATGGATTTCTTGCTGGGAGTTACTGAGGAATAAACTTAGTTAATTCATTCCCATCACTTTATGGTTGCTTTTGTACTGAAAAAAATACGGAATATTGAATAACATAATAAGCATGATGTTGAGTGTATATATTTTCTGGTTTGGGACATGCAATATGTAAATCGGCCAGGAAAAAAACCCAACAGCTTGAAAGTGGTGTTAAGTTTTGCCATTTTTTCTGTATTAATATTTAGTTAATGTAATAATAATAATAGATAGGCTAGCCTGTCTTACCACTGTGTGTTTTCTTTATTTTCTTTCTTCAGTTTTATTTCCTTTGTCTGGAAAGAGGGTTATTGTTCCATAGCAAGTAATGTGCTTTGGCTGCTCGCTCAATGCAAGCTCTCTTTGGATTTGACTCTGAGAAGGGCTGACTATTTTCAGTACACATTTACAAGAATGCGCCTCTGTCGTATCACATGCAGTTAGAGCTGATATTAAAGTGAGGTCACTGAGAGAACTGTTTGACTGAAGAGAAGCAAAAGATAAGCATCTAAGAAACAAAGATCAAGGTGCAGAGAAATGAAAAATGAGTGATAGAAATATAAATTAGGGAGGACCGATAGGAAAAAAGTTACCTTTGTTTACAGAGTATTTCTACATATTCTTTGGGAGGTTCAGTGACTCACGGGCTGCCTCCTATCTGCATAGTAAACTGTAACAGTTCAAGAAATCTCCCTCAATGTTCCCAACACACTTCAAAAATGAGAGTTGTCTCTCTGAGCCTTGGCTGTACTTTGGTGGGGTCTTTTGTTCGCCTTTTTTTGTCAAAATTAAATACAGGCTGTGCTGTTGGTGATATAAAGGTGAAAGGGTAAAAGAAGTTGTAGAAGTTACCAGCAGAGCTAGTTGTTTGCTGCCCCCATCAGAAGTACAGTAGATACATCTGCTTGTCCCCTGCAGAATATTTACCTTCTGATGTCTCTAGAAGAGGGTCATCCTCACAGCGTGAGAGGCAAGCTATGGTTTTGATTTCTCTGACTGTGTCGTACTTCAGAATGGAAAAAGTGATTTTAGCATACTGCTTAGCATCAAACTAATCTTTCCTATCATGCCCTCAGATTTACTGTTGCAACAAGCTAAATTGTCAAGGTAACATAAGGAATTGATTCACTATTTAATTTCCTGTGGTGAACTGTACTGTTCTGTGTTTTTTGTTGTTTTCTTTCTTGACAGCAACATCTTTTGATTTTTTAGTGGCCTCTGCTGGCCACTTCATGGCAAAAGTTTTACTCATGGAAAATTCACCTCTGTACTGCTTCTGAAGTGTTTTCATTTCAGCAGCTGTGATCATACTCCTGTGTTTGGTTTTATTTGTATGGTGTCAAACTGGACCTGTAGCTGTGAACATAAAGCATTTTTCATTAACAGTAGTTTATTTATCAAAATTTCTCAGGAGCCCTGAGATGCTGCAGTCAGAAGGTTCCTACTCCACAGGAGGAAGACATTCCTCCACAGACTCCAACAAAGCTTCAAGTGGAGATGTCTCCCCTTATGACAACAACTCCCCGGTACTGTCTGAGCGCTCACTGATGGCAATGCAAGAAGAAGTTGCCCGCAGCCCAGATAAGCTGTACAAGGTACCTGAACAGTACACGCTGGTTGGACATTTGCAGCCTAAGACAAAGGAGAATTCTTCTGCATCACAGGCTGGAAAAGGTAGAGCACATCCTGCTCATGTTCCTCCTCCTCAGCGACCGATGGGGGTTTCTGAAATAATTGAAAAGTGTCTGCTCTGTTTTATCATCTACCAGGACTCGAGGAGTAATAGTGTAAATAACCTTACAAGAAATGACTGACCAACATCCTTGTGTTGAGCCCGAAGGGTCTGTGCTCAGTCCTCCTTGTTAGCTCAGCCATCTGTCAGGGATGCTCTTGGTATGGCATTTCTCAAAACTTGGAGCTATTATTTAGGAAAATAGAAGTATGTATATCCTGGTTTTCAGCCTGTCTGTGACAGCATGGCAAAGATTCTGATTTCTAGTTCTGCTCCGTAGGACTGTAATACCTGCAAGGTTATGATCCAGACTTTGGAAAAATCCGAGACTTTAGGACATTAAACTACAAATTTTCTCCAATTGAAAAGAATGACCTCAACTCCTTCTCACTGGAGAACACAGCTGAGCTGCACAGCTTTACATCTGCTACCAATTATACACTTAGCAATACTAGTGCAGGGATCCATAATTTCCATAGCTATCTAGGGAGTGCACACGTGAATGATTTCTTCTGTAAAGAACTGTGGTTTAAACTGATAGCTCACCAGCACTTGAAGATGCTTTTCATTTGAAAATATTTTTAAAAAAATTTACATTCATGAAATGCATATTTAGTGAGCCGGACTTTAAGGACTGTCAGTGCTTACAGGTACCAATAACTGGTGGTATTTTTAAAACCATTTTATTTCAGAGGTACTGGTTAGGCACTTAATTCCCTTTGGAATTAATGAGATTTAGACTATTATCTCAATTATATGCTTTATAAATGCCAGTGGGCACTTATCTTCTGTATTCAGCATCTAAATCCCTGAATAGGTTTCAAAATTTGGTCAGATTTCTAGTAAGTTATAAACAGGAAATTACATGAAGTTTTATCATATTAACCATCTTTAATATGCATCACAACAATACTGGACCAAGATGAATTAGGAAATTCCTTTACTGCCAGAAGGAATCAGAAAAAGGCACGAAACAGTTATAATCCAGCACAATGCCTGATGTGCACATTTCTTTAAATCTCTATTCTGTGACAGCACTTCCTTGTAAGAACCAAGTGATGCTGCAGGTTGATAGAGCATGCCTTACAGTGACCCCTGGGGCTGGGGCTGCCTGAGGGAGCTTTGCCATTTTTTCCCATAAAAGGCACATGAACTACCTTCTGTTGACCAAATCCTCCTGTTCTCCTGCAAATTCTTCCACTGACTTCAGTGAGGCTTAAGGGAAATTCCACTCTCTCAGCAAACTCAGGTGTCCTGCCTATACAGAGCTCACTGAATTCGTTACAGGATCTGAGCCTGAAACACTAAGTAACTGTGAACAACACATTTGAGATCTGTTTGTGTTAGGTGCATGGTAAGCCAGATGCTAGTATATGTTAACGACTCTGATACCTTACATAAAGTTTTATGTCCTCCTAACTTACCATTCCATTTGAATGCTTTTAAATAATCGCTTATTCATTAAGGATCGATTCATCATCTTCTTCTTGCTCTTACTGCTATTTAGATGTTTCTGAAGATCATTTTGATATCTGGGGCACCTGGCATTCAACGCTGAAAAGTGGCTGCAAAGATCCAGCAATGACAGGTCAGTTATTTCTCAGAAGTTTTAAGCCCAGATCTAGGGAAGACATAAAAGTTTCCTGGGTTTGAGAAATCACAGTGAAACCAGTAGGAGAACTTGCATTGTCCAGAGTTGGACTTTTAAAAGGTTGCTGTTCAATAAAATACAGAGAAGCACAGTGGTTATACAAATGCAGGGACATTTCAAACCGTCACAAGATCATTTAAAAAGTAGTTTTAAAATTACTTCAAAATGTAGTTTTATATTCCCCTAAAAGTCGATGAAAGGTGGACGCCTGGTGGGGATTTGAGAGTGGCCGCCGCAGCGGCACTAGCACAGGCTGTGAGGTTGGCAACCCTGGGTGCTGGCCCTGCCGCTGGCTGGCGTGGTCCCTGCAAGGCCTGTCCTGCCTTTGTTTTTCTTCCATCTGCACCCACCTCATAGAGGAACTGTGAGACTAAAACACCCTCCTGCTTTTCAAGCATTTGAAAGATGTTAAGTGCTGCAAGGCTTTATGTCAGAGCAAAGTATTAGTCACTGGGTAATATGTTTGACATGGTTCAGACAGATGTAGGGCTGCTGCTCTGTGTCCCCAGGTTCAGTTGGAGGTGAGGCTGCTCCACCTTCAGTTGCATAGCCTGATGATAAAAGTCCCCATCCCTTTTCTACAGAGTGATGCAGGGGAAAAGCAATAACTTGTTAAATGCCGCGTAAACAATTACCCAGACTGATATTGTCTTTTTTACTCTGGCCCCCAGGTTCTTACGGGAACATTTACGAAAGCAGCTTGCTGCGACCGGGACAGTGCTCTCTTTCCCAGGGGAACCTCGCCATGTATTCTCCTCGGTGGCAGGGCAGCTCCTCCGAATTGGACAACGGCAGGCAGGTCATGCGAAGGAGCCAGACGACTGCTGCCATTCTTGAGTGTCAGCTCCATCCCACCGTGTCTCGGGTGTGCAGTAACCCACAAATCGAAGTTGGCAGTAGGAGTTTAGACCTGTCACACTCGAAGTCAGAGCGGCACTTGACTTTAAGCAGTGTGGAGGACCTCAGTGAGCATGACTCCAACGCAGGTTGTTCACAAAGCACAGCCAAGCCCTGCTACAGAAAAGAGAGGCCACCACCCCCCTACCCAGGCCCAGCAAAAACAAGCTCGGCGTTGTCACAGCGATCGAGCGTTTCTTCAACGTTGCACTCTTTGTGGAGACTTCAGCGCCAAGATAAAAGTTCAGGGACCAGACCAGCTGGAGGACCACCAGCCAAAGTCCCTGACCAGGCCACCTCCAGGCAGGAACGGCCAGCCCCGCACACCCAAGCGGGTCACATCTGTTCCACAGCACCTCACAGTCAGAACAGTAAAAATGTTTCAGAGGCGGACTGGCATGATTGGCAAAGGGAAAGGTGGCAAATTTGGGAGCTTTTATCAGCTGATAACCCCGATGCCCTCCCGGAAACCCTTGTATGATCAGACTCTGCAGAACTGCCACTCATACCTATGCCTCCCTCTCATAGGAAAACAACTGTGACATTGGAAAATGAGGAGGGCTCGTTTGTTTTATACCAACTGAATTGCATATACTTTTTTTAAACTTTGTTCACTTTAATTTCTTACCAGCACTGTCAGGCAGTCCATTTACAAATACAGTATGTTCCTGTTTTCCAGCAAGCTTTTGAGGAAAGAAACAAGATGAAAATTTTAGTCTAATAACTCTGTATGCATACGCTGTGTATAAGATAAAACTGTTGCTTTGGTGTTGCTAAAAATGTATTTATGTATCTGCAGTTTTGATGATTGTATATTCTGTAATGGGTATTGTATGATAATCATATATTATGTTTTCATATGCAGATGTCAATCAATCATGACTGCTTTTTTTAAAATCACTGCACTTACATTACCGTGATATGCTTTGGAATTCTATAGAAAGTGCACAAGCTGGTTTCTGTGCTTATATAAAAAAATACTGTTAAAGGGGGAAGTTGTCCTTCTTTTCACTGCCTGTTGAAAAACACTAAAATAGAGTGGAACATGAAAAGCCATATATTTTATAAGGGTAGTAGTGAGCTTAGAGGGGAAAATACCAAATATTTTTTTTCTTATAAATATATTTGCAAACAAAATTAAAATTTGATACAAGATTGTAAAAATATTTTTTTAGATTCTGGTAGGAAGCAGCTCAGAGAATCAACTAAGAGCAAGGCCGTGCCTAAACCAAGTAAGGGTGTAGTGCAAAGGTCTGCCCTCCCATTCTAGAGGAAAACCAATGTTATGTATACAGGATATAATATATATATTTATAAATGTATGATTTTATGTATTGTTCTAAAACAATAAACTGGAATCCAAATTTTAGGAAACCAAACCCAATAAACTGAGGTGTGTAACAACTGGGAAATAATATGGCTTTTCCTTTGAAATAACAAAGCTTCAGCATTAAGAAAGTTGGAGAAAAAAAAAGAAAAAAATGCAGACAGACATACGAAAGGGAGTCACACAGAGTTTCAGAAATTAACATGACGTTTGGAGAAGTTCACAGCTGCATTTCTATAAATATTGTGCCAAAGTCTGGGTCAATAGTACTTCTTCAATAACTGTATGTTGCATTGTTAAATGTTGCTGTTTTATACACATTCTGGTGTTTTTAAATTGCAAAATTGTTTATGGCCAGCAGGTGGCAATGTACTTCAGTATTCTAGAGAAAATTCTTTTTATCGCTTGATAAGGGGAAAGTGTATCATATCAAAAGAATTTTATAAAACATATTAGTCTTAATTTTAATGAAGTTGAAGACTTATTCAGTGATGTTGTCTTTAAGTTCTATCTTGTGCCATAATGATGGAATAAAAAGCTAAGCAAAATAATGAGCATATTTTTTGCTCCTTTTTTTAAAGTAAGGTTTGTGTAAAAATTGATGAGCTTTCATTACATTCTTGAGTATCTTTGTCGAAAACATCTAAAAGGCTTAGGAGCTTAAGGACCACTTTGAAATATGACTTAAATATACAAGATCTAAGGTTTTACTTGAGTTTTAGGCTTAAAATCCATCATATAATGAGTCTGCCCATCATATCTCCCTTTCCCAAGTAAAGTTATAAGATAAAAGCACGAACCCAAGTAGAAAGGGGCAGGGTTTGGCCTTTGACTGTTGTAGCACTGTCAGGCTGGCCAGTGCTTTTTATGAATACTGCATTCAAAATAAATCTCAGCTCTCTTCTTCTGGTGGTTGCAAGGCATTTCCAAATACTGTCTTGATATGAGACTTGATAGGAAAAGGTTCTTGCATGTAGCTTGTTGCAGCAGCTCTGTGTCAATCTATTACCAAAAAAACCCACCCCAAATTAAAAAGATAGTGTAATTATAAGGAAGGACAAAAACAAGCTCTCACAAGCAACCTTCACTATTTGGTCTTGTCTCAGTATTATCCCAGGCTTGATACAGATTTGCTACAGGGAATTAAAGCTCCCTAATAGTCCTCAAAACCAGGCATAGTGTAAATCCTGCTGCAGAAGATACTCTACTCATTAGATATCCATCTCTTATTATAAATCCCTTTCTAAATACAGAAGCACCTGCACATTTGTAACATTTTTAATGAAAGATGTCTAATGATTACTCAGCCTCATAAAGAGCTTGCTTTTCACCAGTACCTCTCTCTGTATATACATGTATATATGTGTATATTACCATCTATATGGAGTTTATGCGAAAACGGAGAACGAAAAATAAGACCACTGCTGAAGACAACCTTGTCTGCACACATTTCAATGTACAATTCCTTGGAAGAAAAGAGAGATAGAATAAATTCCGGTGAATTAAAGTAACATTTACCAAGATTACATCATTTCTGTCTGTTATTTTCATTTCAACGGGACAGAGCAAAATTATCACAAACAGGTTAAGGATGTAGTAATTTTAGTTGTACCTCTTTCCAGGCTGAAATCAGTGACATAATTCCTTTTGATGTCTTTTTTATATTTCACAAGAAATGTAGCCATGAAATGTTGTTTCTAGTTTTATGTTAGCTGATAGATCTGTGTGGGCTATTCCATTTTGGATCTCTGCAATGTTTTTCTTCCTACGGCACATGCTCTTGTACAGCCATAATATTCCTCTTACAGGGAAAGTCCATAGTATAGGGATATCAAAGCCTTTTCTCTGACTGTTTCCCTTGGGAGCTGGATTCCTTTCATAGCAAAAGGATCATGAGCCTCTGCTTCAGTGAAGAGTGTGGTAGAGAAGGTCTCCTCCTGAGGTCTCCAGGCCTCAGGGCAAACTCCTGCAGTTCAGTTCCCTCCCATCGCTTCCTATCACACCATGCTGGTTCATACCTAGGATTGAAAAAAAACCTCCTTCCCCTGACGGTCTGCATTACCTTCTCTCAGGGGGTGTTTCCCAGCTGGGAGGAAGGGTGTGCTGCACGCGCAGGTGAGCCCAGGTGAGTTGTGGGTGCCCCAAGGACGGGGTGCCTGCAGGTTGCCCGTGGGGCAGGAGTTGCTCTTCTCTCTTCTGTTGCAGAAAGAAAAAAATGAGAGGAATCAGTGCGGCTCTAGATACAAGCCCAATGTGGTGGGGAACACCACAAGGGAGGTGTGAGCCTGTGCCAAGGGAAAAAAGGAAAAGCGCAGACTTTAAAATATTACTGTTGCTGCTGTCTTTTAAAACAAGATGTGGTTACACTCGCCCGTTCCAAGACCGCGCTCCGCTGCTGAGGGGTAAGTTGCACCTTATCCCTCTTCCTCAGCCTCCTATCCCATCCTTTGCACCAGCTCTTGGAGTGATAGGAGGAATCCCGGGGCTTGTTGCTCTGGCTGAAACTTGCCCTGTACAAGGAACACATAAGATGGAGGTAGCTCAGTGGCTTTCACAAGTGGTAGGCGCAGGGGAGGAGAAGGGACAGGGTCAGAGGTGGAGGAGAGGATGAGGGTGGGACTGGCCACCCATTCTGGCAGAAGCCGCCAGTTAGCCCTGTTTAAGCTACTCATGCAACTGCAGGGCCTGCTGCTTCAACAGGTAGGCAAGAGCCTGGCCAAGCACTTGAGCGTGGCTCTGTGTTACAAACCTAAGCCAATCCAACTGCCAGCTTGGGTGCTTGAAATCTCTCAAGTGCTCTGCTGTCTGCATCGGGAGCCTAGGCTACTACCATGGCACAGCTTAATGCCACTCGGAACATCTCTGCTGTTGAAATGACATGGTTCAATGGGCTGGAATTTGTGGTTGTATGGTTTGGGGAGGGGGGGGCTCCTGTTTTGTTACTGGTTTTGTATCACAGGCATCCGTCGAGGTCAAAAACCTCAATTCCAGCCTTTCTGGAGAACCATCTTGTTCTGTGGCACTGGTCTGGCAGAGGGTCAGGGACTTCTTTCTCCTCTGGGAAACACAGGGGATGTCTGAACCTCACCTTGCTCCCTCCCTCTATCTCCCTTCTTTTTACATTCATTTCCAAAAAAAAAAAAAAAAAAAGAGTAGTCCATTGTGCGATGCCGTAACCTCACAGAACTGCAAAGCAGTGGAAATGGTTCTCAGTCTCACTAAAGAGTATCTTGACATCAGTAAGCCCTTTTACAACATCACTGAGAATAGCGAACTACTGCTGTGCTACAGTCGCTTTAGGGGAAGGCACCTCCGTGTCCAGACAGTGCTGCCTGCAGAGACTGCAGAGCTATTCAGGGCATGTAGACACCCAGAGTGCTGGGTCATAAAATGCACCGTCTCTGAGAATAGCATTCATCTGATTTTTCTGAAGTTTAAAGTGCCTCCAAAGGTGGTATCTACATCTGGAAAAGTCACTCACAAGCTCCCTTTTTATTCAGTGGAGAGAGACAGGTATTTCTGTGTCACCATCCGTACAGCCTACTTGAATCTTTCTTTGAAGGATGGTCCCCTTTGAAGGGCTGGTCACTAGAAGAGCCCGTTTCTTTCCACTGCCTGTATAAAGCAAGCCTAAATAAGTTGGCCAAATAGAGACCTCTTTACGGTAGCCCTTCAAGTTTGGCTGAATGAATCCCCCCCTAAGGGTCTGGTAAAACAGAAAATGGATGGCGATCCTGGCAACAGTGAGAAGGCGCATTTAATAACACGGTTGTCTAACGCCAACAAATTATTACAGCCTAGAGAAAGGAAAGCAAGGTGTTCAGCACACCTTTCAGCTCCTGGGAAAAGCGAAACTTATCCAGAGGCCTTGGTGGTGGTATGCTCCCTGTGTTCCCTGGGCTCCCGGGCAAACCTGGGGCTGGTGGGGCTGGCAGAGACAGTGCTGCTCCTGGGGGCCAGCGAAGGCGGCCGGCACGCTCAGCTCTGCTGGTTGCTGTAAGAAATCTAGGCTTTTTGGAAAGTGAGGGAGAGACACTGCCCGGTCTGGAATTGCACCTTTTTGTGTTGTGGGTTTTTTTTTTTAAATGGGATTTATTTATTCACTGAAAACTCTGTTTCCGGCTGATCTGAAAGTGTTCATGAACAGGACAAGGATTTAATTAATTTGTTCAGCCAATTAAAAAATGAATATGCGATTTATGAAAGCAACCTGGTTTGGGCATTTTAGAGATATAGGGTGGAAGGGGTTTGTGCTGAATCCCAACAGGCGCTGGCAAATGGAGATGGGCAGACAAATTCTTCCTCAAGAAATATGGGGGTTAATCGTCCTTCCTCTGCTGCTGAGTAAGCAAATGCCTTTGCCACTGGAGCTTTGGGGTCTCAGAGGGAGAGAGGGAAGAGGAGAACTGTCTTTATCCACTTCTATCCAGAACTGCATTTGGGAGGGGGTAAAAGAGCGTGTTAGAGCAGGCAAGAGCAGTAGCTCCAGCTGGGTGGTTACTGCACTCTCTGTGTGAGGACTTGAGCCCCAGACCCTGGACCCTCTTCTAATGATTATTTAAACTTTTAAATAAAACAGAACATTTTTTTAACAATGTCTTTGTGAAACAAAGGGGACATAAGGGGATGCCTCAGATCACCATTTCCTTTTGCTGGGGCTCTTTCTTTTCCATTTCCCTATGTCCCCTTCCAAACATAGCTATGAGCTTTAATAAAAAAAGAATTTTAAAAGGGCCTGGGAAACAAAAGCATGTGCTTCAAAATCTGGGGTGGAAAAAAGTCAGAAAAAGATCAGAAAATATCTGGCCCATCCTACCAAACAACAAGCAGCCCCTTCCTCTTCCCTGCACACATGTGCTGGGGGTGGTGGTGAATGCTGCTCACTAGGAGGGAGAGAGTTCAGCCGGCAGCTGGGTGTTCAGCCGTGAGGTTTCACGCTCAGGCGCCAGAAGGAGAGGATGGTGAGCGCGGATGTGCGTACGGCCATGCAGGCACTGGGCAGGACGCCGAGGCCAGCCCCAGCTCCCTCTGCCTGGCAGGCGAAGCTCCCCTTGCAGTCGGGCCACGGGGACATCCCCGCTGCTCTGGCCAGATGGGACCCTGCGAAGCTGAACCACCTCTGCCCAAACCAGGCAGCTTATAGAAACCACAACTCCCAGCTGCTGATCACTGACAGACTGCTTCCTGGCCGGGCGCTTTGCCTCCCTGCTCAGGAAGGAAAATTTCTCACTGCATCGTCTTAATAAAATTCCAAATTTGTTCTGCTTTGAAAAAGGGCTACGGAAAAATCAAAGCTTCCTTTAGAGTTTAAAAACTCTTCAATAACGAAGAGAAAAGATCATCTGAGCCCTGGTTACTATTTTCAACCTCACAGAGGTGAGTAGACAAGAAAGAAAGAAAGAAGGAAGGAAGGAAGGAAGCAAGCAAGCAAGCAAAGAAATTTGGACTGAAAAGCACTTTCTCAGGCAGAAAATGACAAATGCACGTGGTAGCCTGCCAAGCAGGGTTACCGAAGTAAAAACACACTGTTCACTCGAGGTCAAGAATCATATGATCACTTTGGGGAGATTGAGTGTTGAATATGGAAGCGGCATTTGGCTTTGCTCCTAAAAAAAGGTTTAAAAGGGTGAGATGCTGAACAAACTCTTCCTTACACCCACAGGCTATTTCTGTAGCTCCCAATAGCCAGCTAAAGGTTACCAGCTATGTTTTTGCCCAGGGTGGTATCGACATTGTGTAGCTGTGGCCTGATTTCTGATAGCAGGGAGAGCCGGAGCCCTGAAAGAGCTCAGAGCTGTAAGGAGGCTCTTCTGAAATCTTCCTCAGCAACCAAAAAGGCCCGGGCTCCAGTGTCATCAGCCACTTCACAGTCTGTGAAAAAAGCAATGAGGTTGAAAAAAAAAAAAAAGAAGGAAGAGCTCTGGAGTAGCAGCCTCGTCACACTGGGGCTGTCGGTGGGTGAACGTTATCTTAGAAGAACCTATTGCTGCTGATTCTGTGAGCTGACAGTGGTAAATGAGTGGTAGGACCTGGGGAGCCGGAAGACTCCCCTGTAAAAGGAACAACCCCTCTAATAAAAAAATAAAGAAAGAAAGAGGGAGAGAGAAACTTTGCAATGGAGAACAAATGCTGTTTTCCCATCACCGCCACTGACAGACCAGTTTCTGAACCTTCAGGCTTTCCTATCCTTGAAGAATCAAGATTTGCAGCTAGAAACGCCCAGGATCTGCATGGTGGAGTAGAGGGGGGTCTGGGAGTGGGAGCACCAGAGGGAACCCACGAGGTGTGCTGAGGCCCTGCTAACTGGTATGTCTTGTCCTCTGTGCCACTGCAAGTAATTTTGCCTGATCCCTGGTGCTGGTGAGAAGGTGGGTATCAGAATGTGTGTGATCTTTGCTGCAATGGCATTGCTACACAAGTGCTGGGACAGAGTCATACTGCCTTTTGTTCTGCTTTTCTTCTCACCTTATGGCTCCTGCATTCTTCCTTGTGCACTAGCCAAGACTGAAGAAGTGACCTTCAATATGTCCCTCCTTCACAGTATTTTCCTGTCATCTGCTGATTTGAACAATACTCCTGGGATATACCAGGCATATTTAAGCTCAGAGTGTCTATCATCTAGTTCTCCCATTCCCCTCCTTAGTGAGGGGGACCAAGGGCAGTGCAGCAGCTGCACATCACTCATCAATGGACCACACGCAGCTTTCAGGTCCTGCCTTCCTCAGCCCTCTCCCATTTTCTTTTATCCATCCACCTGGGAAGGGGCTGCTCAGGCTGGATCATGCAGCGGGGGAGACCTTTGCTGGCAGACTACATCTGACCAGGGAGTGATGGAGCAGGGGGTGGCTCTGTGGCTGCAAGGCTGCGTTGTTGGTAATAGTTTTGCTCCAGCTGCAGTGGCTGGTCTAAGGGCTAAACTTGTTGGGGCTGGCATTTGCACCTGTGTGGGCCTTGGAGGTCAGGGCAGCAGAAGTCCTGTACTACCCGGAGCCTGGCTGCTGCACTGATTTCTGCGGGGAGGGTAGGCGGTGTGGGCACATCTCTCCTGCAGGCCTGGACAGCTGAGGTTAGCTGAGAGGCTGGTGCCTGTCCCCAAGGACAGGGATCTTCAGGTGCTGCCCAGTACTCAGCACCTACGCTAAGCCTCTGTGCCCTGGGACCCTTGGATGGTTGCTCAGCGCTAGAGATTAGGTTGCCTGAGCTGGTTTGGCTTGTGTTGCACTGAAATGCCAAAGCCCCAGGGGTTAGGGCATGTGGGTATGGCCCACGCTTGTTTAAGGCACAGGGTGCTTGGGAAAGCTCGAGGTGCACTGTGCCAACAACACATTTTGTGCTGGGAGTAAATAGGAAGCCTCAGGCTCTGGGGCTGCCTGTTGGACACCTTCAGACTCCCCTGCAGACACCAAACAAGGGCTCTCCCCTGAAAGCCAGACAAGCTGAGTTGGGAGCACCCTGCACACCGGGCAGCTTAGGTAGAAGCACCAGCTCAGAGCCTCTAGCTCCCAGACACTTCAGGCTTAGATGAAGTGCACGCCTCACCTTGCTCTGCTTCACATGTCTCAAAAAAAGGAGCAGCAAAGTTTAAACCTGTGTTGCAGTATCAATAACTGAGAGGGAAGGGAGAACCTGGTCTTGCAGATCCTCAGGGGGCAGTTGTATGTTAGGCTGGAGGGAGAGGGTAGGGTATCTCACTAGTCACCAAGCTGGTGGCTCTGGGCTCCTCCTCTGGGTGAGTCCCCATGGGAAGGCAGCAGCATTACCCCTGGAAGATGAGCCCTTGCTAGCTGGTAGCAGAAGTTTCTGTTTCATTCCTATTGCAGGAATAATGGGAAAGTGCTGAGAAGACAAAGGGAAGGGGCTGAAAAGAAAGGAGGGATTCCGGAAAAAGACCTGTGTTTGTAAGGGAAATTCCTCGCTCCTGCCGCTGCCCACGAGGAGACATCCGATCGTCACTGCAGGTTAGCCCTGAGCAACGGGGTTATTCCCACGTCATGCTGGGATGGGGCAGGGCAGCGTTCAGCTCCCTGCCACCTCACCTCTGCCTGAGGTGCGTGTCCTATTTGTGGTTGTTGTGGGGGTCTTGGTTTTATTTAATCTTTCTCAGCTCTGGCCCTCAGTCCCGATGTTCTTCATATGCATGTGGACTATTGGATCTGCCTTGCATATGAAAGAGGGAGCAGAAGTCTGTATGCCCCTGTGAGGAGAGCTGTTCAGAAGCTTTTTGGTTTAATATTCATACTAGCCTCAGGCAATTTTCTGCTCCGTGTTTTAGGGAGTGGGCAGGGAGAACATGTAGTTGTCCTTTCCTCCGATAACAAGTGATTAGCTTAAGCACACAGATGAGGAACATCGGGGATGCAGATGGCAATGGAAGAACA
Organism: Fregata magnificens; assembly: GCA_013389945.1. Taxonomy (NCBI): domain Eukaryota; kingdom Metazoa; phylum Chordata; class Aves; order Suliformes; family Fregatidae; genus Fregata; species Fregata magnificens. The sequence goes on along the minus strand of WAAD01004100.1, from coordinate 148,634 downwards.
AAAGTAACCAGCAGAGAGTAACCAGAAGAGACTGTGAAGGGAGAAAGCCCCTCTATCCCTTGTCATGCTCTGGGACCCCCAGAGCCCTGGGCTAGAGAACCATGACTGTGAGAATGATAAACTCCCAACTGACCCCGAACTTGTGTGGGATTTGCTGCTCCAGCTGGATCCCTATATATTGGCTGATGGGTCAGGCTCAAAGGGTTATAGCAAGTGGGGTTACATCGGGCTGGCGACCAGTCACTAGCAGGGTTCCGCAGGGATCCATCTCAGGGCCAGTGCTTTTTAATATTTCCATAAATGACTGGGATGTAGGACTCGAAGGATTACTATCAAAGTTTGCCGATGACACAAAATTGGGAGGAGCTGTGGACACTCTCGAGGGCAGAGAGGCCCTGCAGAGACATCTGGACAACTTAGAGAGCTGGGCAGTCACCAACCGTATGAAGTTTAACAAGGGCAAGTGCCAGATTTTGCACCTGGGACATGGCAACCCTGGATGTATGTACAGACTGAGGAATGAGAGGCTGGAGAGCAGCCCCGCGGAGAGGGATCTGGGGGTTCTGGTCGACGGCAAGCTGAACATGAGCCAACAGTGTGCCCTGGCAGCCAAGAGGGCCAACCGTGTCCTGGGGTGCATCAAGCACTGCATTGCTAGCCGGTCGAGGAAGGTGATTGTCCCGCTCTACTCTGCACTGGTGCGGCCTCACCTTGGGTACTGTGTGCAGTTTTGGGCGCCACAGTATAAAAAGGATACGAAGCTACTAGAGAGTGTCCTGAGGAGAGCCACAAAGATGGTGAAGGGTTGAGGGGAAGCCGTATGAGGAGCGGCTGAAGTCACTTGGTCTGTTCAGCCTAGAGAAGAGGAGACTGAGGGGAGACCTCATCGCGGTCTACAGCTTCCTCACAAGGGGAAGAGGAGGGGCAGGTGCCGATCTCTTCTCCCCGGCGACCAGTGATAGGACCCGAGGGAATGGCAGGAAGATATGCCAGGGGAGGTTTAGGTTGGATATTAGGAAAAGGCTCTTCACCCAGAGGGTGGTGGAGCACTGGAACAGGTTCCCCAGGGAGGTAGTCATGGCTCTGAGCCTGACAATATTCAAGGAGCGTTTGGATAATGCTCTCAAACACATAGTGTGAATTTTGAGGTTGTCCTATACAGGGTCAGGAGTTGGACTCGATGATCCTTGTGGGTCCCTTCCAACTCAGGACATTCTATGATTCTATGATAGAAAAGATTTTTTAAAAATCTTCTATGACCATTCTTCCTTCAAACAAGTGAGCGATACCCAGTGTCAAGTCTGATCAGTCCCCACCCAGTGGACTGGGACAGAACTGAGTGCAGTATAAGGCAAGGAAAGAAATCTGGGCACTGAAGACAGTAAAGCTATGCTATTAATTTAGTGCAGCTTTGCGGTCAGAGGTTTGTTTGCCATGCTCTGCTGTACCGGAGCTCATTTCATAATTGTAAAATGTAGACAACTTCTCCCTGATTGCGGATGTATGTCACAGCATACACAGTAAACCACTGTGAACCTCTCAAAGCTAATAGGAACTAGATAAGATCAGAGTTTTCAGGACATGATTTGTATTTACAGCTTAATAATGGGTTCCATACCCCCTCTTTTTTTTTTTCTTTTTTTTTTTTTTTTAAATACCTAGTGTTACTATAAACTTGTCTAGGCATAGCAAGGAGGGCATTTCTCTGCAATGCTGCATATTAGAAAAGGGTAGCAGAGTCTACTGCATGTCCAGTGTAGGGCTAGGCTTAGACTCAGTGTTCAAAGCCAGAAGCTGACTTGTGCTGACCCTCAGGTTTACATTCACCTCTGAACAAATCTTAAGAGGTTACTTTGGCGGGAGGGAGAGAGAGAAAAGAACTGTAAACCACAATCATGATGCTTTGGCCGCTTGGCAAATGTCCACTTCACATCTTTGTAGGCATCTTGGTGGATTTGCTATAGTCTCCTCAACAGCTGTAGAGACAGCCCTCCCTGGCAGCAAGCACCTCTCAACCACAACTGCTACCCTGAGGAGCACACCTAACTTTTGCCCTGATGGCAGCTATCAATGTCAGCCATGCACAGCCGTGTGTGGCTGCAGCAGGAGCGATGCTGACCCTCCCGCAGGGCCCTGGGGCTCCAGGTTATCTGCTCACCCTGGGGCTCCATCTCTCCACGGCTCTGATGATACCTCTCTACAGCACATCCCTCACTGCCTGCAAGTTTTGCGCAGGACAAGACTCTGTGCAAGGAGCTGGGTGGGCAGGGAGTGAGCCCCAGGAGTTTCCCATCCTCAGTCCAGCTCCAGGCAGGATCTCGGGGTGGCCGCACACCCAGCTCTCACTCCAACCCACAGGCTTTGCTGCATAACCATGTCAGATCTGGTGATCGGAGAAGTCTTAGTAGAGCAGAAATAAGATTATACCGTAAGGATTAACATCGTATACCCACAACTTCTTACACTTGTTTCCAATCACCCAGCAGGAGATGTTGTTTATCTGGCAGACATACACAAACACACTAGTGGGGCAACTGAAGCAGACCTTTCCACTTAGAAAGTTTCTGCTCACTGCACAACTGCACTAATGTAAATCCATTATAATTGGATCAACAAGAGCCGTGCTGAATGCCACGATTCTTCCATCCAGCAAACAGGCTGCTGGGCTGAGTTCCTCATGGCTGGAGCCCAAACCCTGCCAACCTTGTCCCATGTGGAATAGATGTTCAATGAAGGGAGAGATAGGAAAAAAGGCTTTTCTTAAATACATCCATAAGGGCCTCGCCTTTCAGCTTTTTGGTCTAGGTGCATATCTTTTTACTCAGTAAACTAAGATACAAGTCACGTAGCTAGGCCAGCTGAAAACTCAAACATCTATTGCATGTCAGAGCTTGTGGACCTTTTCTTTAAAGTATGAGAGTTTTGGGCCATGTTCCCGCAAAGGGATTAACCAGAGAAAGAGTCTCATTGCCCAGCTCTCTCTGGGAGTCTGGATGCTAAGCTGCCTTTCATGTTTTCTGAACATTATACTCTTGTAGATACAGCAGGACAGACATAAAACTAGCTTTGTTTGCAGGACCTTTTCTAAGGGCATTAAGTTCTGCTTGTTTTTCTGGTTGTTGTTGTTACATGTTTAACACCAGGGCCACTCTGAAGTGAACACTGAATGATCGGGCTGCCAAAGAAAGTCAGTCCGTTTAGGGATTCATGTTAACGGGGTGGCATTGCAAGCCAGATCAGATTCACATAATATTGACCATTTCATTTGGCTGAATGCAAGAAACCGTAATTTGGAGAACTGAGATTGCAGCTGTCGGAAGAACATATATAAAGCAAGTGTGTGTGCTGTGAGAGAAAGAGTACTGAGACCTTTGTGTGCTCTTCAGGCAGTATCTGAAGCACTTGATGGCTTTATAAGTACAGTGTCCCAAGAAGTGCCCTCATGGCTCACATCTAAGGTAAACTGTCCCCATTAGAATGACTTTCTTTTATTTTAAGCATCAGTTCCTGGAGGTTATAGGGGGGATGTAAGGATATTGCATGTATTATGAGAAGGCAAAGCCTTGCACAGCCGCAGGTGTGGGTGGGATGCTTTCCCAGTGCTGTGGGAGAGCAGCTGGGGAAAAGCAGCACTGGAGCCCTCCTTTCACCTCTTCTTTCATCCCAAGCACAAGGTGGGTCCCCTGCTAATGCCTGTTCTCAGAAGCAGGGGCAATGCTAAAACGTTTCTTAGTATTTACCTTAGTATTGCATGATAGATGCTCAACCGAGTGAACGAGGTGCGCTCAGATGAAGTCCCAGTGGTGTGATGAAGTAGTTTAGAAAGGACTTCTTACACCGTGGAGTTTCAGGCAGCATGAAACAAAAATTCACAAAATCCCCTTTCAGAATTATTATTAACTGACATCGCTGCACTAGCTACCCAAAATGCTTGGTTTTTACCTTATTTTTCTCACAAGACAAACCTTTTTATAAGCAAAATCCCCAGCTTTGGTAGCACCCCAGTTCTGCTGCTGTCTGTAAGTGCAGCATGATGTCTTGGGCATCACCTGGGGTAGCTCAGTTGCACACTGGCAACTTGTTCTCTCATGGTCTGGGGGGGCCACTGTATCCAGTGAGGGGAGCATCCACGCAGTTCCCCACATCTCTCCTTTGGAAGGGCTCTGGCTGGAAAGGCAGACTTGGTTGCTATTCTTCCTTAGTGGTTCCTGAGACCTCCATGATCATGGGAGACAAGAGCACGTATGGAAGCACATGTGGTAGAGCAGAAGGTTCGGCTGCAGCCTTGCAGAAGTGATCCCATCACCTTCTTTCTTACCCAAGTAGGATGTTGCCCTGTCTGTTTTGCAATGTAAAACATTAAGATGAATATTCCAAAGCAGCCCATTACTATGTCAGGAAGCTCTAGGATTTTAAAGAGGATGATGTCCTATGGCTTTCAGTCAGGCTGTAATTTCATCCAGGTTTTGTATTGGCCAGCAAAACCACATCAAAAGAAATGAAGCCTTGAAGGCTTTCAAGTGGTCTGTTAGTACTGCTTAGAGAGAATCCAGCAGAAAATGGGAATATTAATCACAGCTAGGTTTCAGCAGGGATAAAGGAAGGAAAAGAGATTGCCAGTAAGCGGCTCAAATCCTGGCATTTTCAAGGGGAGCTCCTAGGCAATGTTAAGTCTTCTGAGCATATGGAGGGATGAACAGATCTAAACAGTTCTTTGGTAACACCTGAGGTTGGGCTAGGCAAGGCACGGCCTCTGCTGCTTCAGCTGTGCCTTGGATGCAAGCAGTTGTGCAAGCAGGAGTTTTAGGACTTCTCCTACTTGCAAGTCATTAGTTGCCATGCACGTGTGGAAGTCTTCACCCAGAGTGGTTGTGATCTGTCCACACACAGCTGCTGTGGGGCTGTGATGGTTACACCACAGATGCAGTCAGACCTTGCTGTTTTTGCTGTGATGAAAAGGGAGGATCGAACGGACAAGGAATACAATGTGACCTTGAGGGACTGCTGGGAAGAAGTGAGGCTAGAGAGTTACCTTGAGTGCCTGGCTTTACAATGTGTGGTGCCCGAAGCAGAAGTCATAGTTTCAGGTCCCTCACTTTGTGCAGACCTGTGAGGGAAAGTGGGGCCTTGGTCATTCATGGACGGCGCTTGAGATTCAGCAAACTAAGCCTCGTCTCTCACAGGCTGACTGGGAGTTAAGTGCTAAAATATTACAAGCTGTATGAGAGGCCAGCGTGTAACTGGACAGGCAATGCACTGTCCTGTTCCACCCAGGATCAGCTGTGCTTGGTGAGGACAGAGGGGAGAGCAGAGAGGACTCTCACAGCACAGTTCAGTGACAAGGGACCTCCAGAGGTCATCTGGTCCAAGACCCTGCTCAAAGCAGGGCCAGCTTCACAGTTAGAGCAACTTGCTCAGGGCTGCATCCCATCAAGTTTTGAGACAGGGATTTCAAAACTTCTCCGGGCAACCTGTTCCAGTACTTGACCACTGTCATGATGGAAAAGTTTTTTCCTTATATCTTGTCAGGATTTCCCTTGCTGCAGCTTCTGACCATTCTCATCCTGTTGCTGTGTATCTATGAGAAGAATCCAGCTCTGTGGGAACATCTGTACCCCTGCAGTGCCAGGGAATATAAGGGAATGCCAGCTGAGCAGTCGCCCCCTGGCTGCACTATGTTGGGGCTGGGGAAATGCCATGTCCTGAAGGTGTCTTGCTACTACATAGAAGAACCGCTGAGAAAATGAAGGTAGGTGCAAGTCCCAGAAATTCTACGTCATGAGCCATCACTGCTTGTTCAGGTCTTTGTAACTGTGTAGGCAAAAATGACCACTCTTCCTTCTGCTTGTAGATGCTCAATACCAATACTCATACTGCACTGAGTGTATATATATATTTTTTTTTTTTTCTCCAGTAGTTGCCTGTGTCTTGTGACCCTCTAGCACTCCAAGCACTGTTTGAGGTGATCACCACAAACTGAGGTCATGGGACAATGGGAACACAAAAGGAACTTCCTTGGTCGGCTGTTGCTCGTCTTTCTTCAGGTCTTCTTTTATCCAGACTTTTTCAACATAGCATTTTACCAGTAGTTCTCCCTAAAAAGCTATTTTTTTAATGGTGGATTTCTAGGGCTCATAAAGGAGGAGATGCTTCCAAGAGACATCATTAGGGATACTTAGGGTGTATCCAGATCATGAAATGGAGAATTGGGAAAAGACTCACAAGCTAAGTCGTTTATCTTGTATCTACAAAACAGATCACACATCTGTGTGGAAATACTAGATCAGGTCCAGCCGGTAACAATTCTGGCATACTGTCAGGCACAATGTAAGAAGCTTTGCCTTTTTAATCAGTTGATTAAAATCTACTGTGCTCATACAGTACTGTGATGGGATAGCTATACTGCTTCTAGTTCAACAGCCACCTACAGCAGTTTGGAGATTTTTCATTGAATCCCCTTTTGTGCCATGGGCATACCTACGCTCAGCCTACCTGGATAAATTACCATTTTATTTTCCTTCAGAGTCCACCCCTATCAAAGGAATATTTGCTTGCCCTCTTCCATCCTGTGAACTTTTTTTCTCTCCACAAAGTCTCTGGGACTCCCACCCAGAAAGTGGGTATCAGTGCTTAACATCATGCAGCAGCTGAAGGCCTTCTGTGTTTTCTGGCTTCATCTGGCATGGCTAAAGGATAATCCAGTGACCTCTTGCTGCCCTGACTGACAGTGGCACACGTGTCCATGAAAGGGAGTCCTGGCACCCCTCACTGATGTAGCCAGCCATAGGAATGATGTCCAAATGCTTTGCTGCTGAAGTCCAGTCCTTCCAGAAGATCACTCATTTCAGTACCGAGTTGCACAGGAAGTTGCTGGACAAGGGGTTAAGTCCTTTGCTCTCATCCTATTGTGCTCCCAAACTATTTTTGTGTGAAACACCTCCTCCTGGGACTGGAGTGATAGGCAATTGCCTCCCTCCCTTCAACCCCATCACATTGTATCAAGGACAGTTGCTGCAGTCTTTGTCTAGCATTTCCATCCATGTGTTCTTCTCACAAAACTGTTTCTGAATAATTTATTGTTTTCTGTGTTCTGTATGTTCTGTACATCTTTGTTCTCCTGTTCTGTCCTGTTGTATACTTCATGCTTTCCACGCCTCTACATTTCTTGTTCATGAACTCCCCAGAAGCTTTCACACTGCTCTGAGTGGAGTTGTCCTTTGGGACCATCCTGTGCTCAGCAGAGTGAAATAAGGATGGTGAGATGGAAGGTAAGGGTTTTATCTGAGACAGGAGCTGCAGTGCATGTATGTGTCCTGCCTTGAGGGACAGGAATGGAATATGAATGTCCTTTCTGCTCGGGGACCAGGCAGGGTCTGCCATGCCAGAGAGGAGAAGGGGTGGTTCCCCCCCCTATCCTTCTGCCTCTAGAACTGCTCTCCCCTGAGCCCATTTTAAGAAATCCTACCCAGGGGGTCTATATTATCTTCCTTACTCTCCAAAGCCATGCACTAGACTGACTTGGCAAGATCAGTGACACTCTCAGTCCCACGATATTAGTTGCAGGTTTATTTTCTGGAACTGTATCAAAAGTTTTGTTGAAGATATTAGCTATGAATTGTTGTTCTTTATTAGGACCAAGAAATATTTTATCTACTAGATGGAAAGCTATTCTGACTCAAGAGATAAATGCTCTTATGGAGTGCTGCTTTTGTATGGGCAAGCCTGGACGGATGGGCTGGCAGATTCTTTTTAATCCCTTTGGAAGCGGGGTTGGGGAGAGGGATTATTTTCCTCAAGGAAAAATGCAGATTTGGCATCCTAAAGCTATTTGTCTGAACTTGCTGGGTAGCGTGCGTTCTGTTGTTTTATGCTAGATGAATAGAAGGGAGTCAGGCATCTCTCTAACTTACTCAATAGCCAGTCCAGCAGGAATGCGGAAGACCCAGTTTTGAAAACTTTCTCTTCCTGAGCAGGGTTTTCACCTCCTTCCTCCCATCCTCCCCCCTCCCTGGCTCCCCTAAGGACAGGGAACTACAAGGCTAAAGGGTATTTGCAGACAGATCTTCCTCGGGGTGACCTGGTAGTGCTATGCCATCCGTTAATAACACGTGGGTATTCATTGGAAAAAAGTATGCGACAGGACATGCACTGAGAGGTGAGACATGCTGGGAGTGGGAGACGCAATCCAATTCCTCCTCAAGGCAACAGCCCAGTGTTTTCCACAAAGCTCTTCGGTGTGAACAAGGGAGTGAGGGAACTGTGCCCGGCTGACCCTTATCACTTGAAGAGCAAGGCATGTAGAAGGCAGATGATAAAAATGAAATAACCTTACCTAGAGAATGGGATTGAACCTAAATTTTCCGTGCCTCGGGTAAATGTCCTCACCATTCCGCTGAAGGAGGGTCTGTTTGGGGGAGCACCAGTTCTGACTGAAATGTTTGATTTAGGTCCTGCCAAGTGTTTGCTTGATTTGGAATGAAATGTGGGATTATTTCCAAGAAAACAAAAACAAAATTTTCAGTGATCTGCTCTTTATTTATTTAGGCCAGCTCTTGAACTGAAAATATCCATTCCAGGGCACACGATGCTGCCTAAGAGTGAAGTGCTCATTCAGATGCAAGACAGACAAAAGCAATAGCACGGGTATTCAGGTTGCCCTACCAGGGTTTCCCAAGTATCTTCAGGAGGGCAGAGATGCTCCTTATTCCTTGCATGAGAAATCAGTTCTTGCAAATAAAGAAAAAACATCTTCTCTCTCTTTCTTTTCCTCATATCAGATGTTTTGGACTATGCTGAAGTAGGGCTTGTTCCTACAGGCATAGCCATCTATTCCAGCAAATTTTGCTAAATAATCTGAAAGAATTCAAGACAGCAGAAAAGCATGACCATAGGTGAAGAAAGAGCTTATATTCCTCTTACTCGTTCTCATGGTCACTTGCTGCAGACAACAATTCAAAATATACGTCATTTACTTTGTATGCTTGGCTTATTGCATTCATTTTGATGTCTGAAGGTTTATACATAATATGTAAGAAATCTCAGAGGACAATGAAATGTTTTACTTCTTTGGAGTGGAAACAACTGAACTCCCTCTAGGATTTTTGAATCAAGGCCATGTGAAACACTAGGCTTATATTTGCAAAGTTGGCCATGTAAATTTGTGCTGAAAACTGAGACTTTCTTCCGGGTGTGTCTTTAACCCGTCTTTCTATTGTAACACTAAAATCTGGCCCTCACAAGCTTCTTCCAGTATAGCAGCAGAGCAAGCGTTAAGAAATTTGTACTCACTGAAAACATACAAGACACTGAGTATGTTCGGTCCTTGCAGTGAACTTGTCTACCTTTAGATACCGCGGGCTCTGTGAGCACTACTGTGAATGCAGTTAAGGGCACCTGCGTGTGTAGGGAAATCATACTAAAATTGTTAGCGCTCCTTGAAAATAGATGCTTTATATAGTATAACATTAGCAGAAAAAATCTGGTCCATCAAGAAGGGGAAACAACTGGCATTTGCAAAAGAAAGGTTTCCAAATGTGATTAATGCAATCGTAGTCTAGAGTATATGGGCATGTAGGTAGGTAAAGACTGAGGTAGGAGGGAGGGAATTGCCAAGGTGCCAGTTCTTTAACTTGAGGAGACTTTGTCTTATTCTGTAGCTGTTTCAGCTGATTTAAATATTACTGTCCTGATTTTAAAGCCCTTGGAGACAGATGTGTGTGCATTTCTGGAAGCCCTACTAAACATCCTCTGTGTCATCAAGGACAAAAGTTTAAATGACCACCCTCAGTCACTATCTGTACCAAATGGATGTTAAACATCTCAAAATACATCTTTTCAGATTGGGAGTTTTGCCTTGGTAGCTAGCCTGAGCATCTGCTCTTTCCTTACCTCCTTGTAGCATAGTGCACGCGCTGTTCAACCCTCTTCTCGCCGGAAGAGCACGAGCTTCAAGTGTGCTTGTGTGAAACCTGCCTGCACACATGCACGCACTCTCACTCGTTGGAAAAAACCTGCTGCTTTGCACCTGGAATAATCAGTTTCAGCTCTTTAGCTAAGTGAAAGGAGTGGAGACCACTCCAGAGCCCACTGCCCTGCCTGCCCAAGGACCTCGTGTCTGCTCAGGGCAGTGGAGAACGGCATCTGTCAGCCAGGAGGTTTAATCCTCCTCCTCTGAGAACCTTCCACTATGGCTTTCTGGCTTGGGAAAGCCTTTTTTCTCCTTTTTCCTCAGCTCGTGCTGATGGTACGGCCAGTTAGACTGAACACTCTCTGGCTTTGGCTTATGAGACACATGAGCCTTAACCAGCTAACATATTTTTTTACACTGCATTTCCCATAACATATCTTGTTTTGTGACTCACTTATGCTTTCCAGTGAATGTATAGGTGCAATACAAAATATATAGAATGAATTTAAAGAGAGGCATTATTTTTTCTTATAATACTGTTAGAATACTGTCGCAGTCAGGATTAGGTCCTTTCTCCCACAAGTACTTAAAATCCTTCTAAAGTTCCGCATGTGTTTTCCCCTCTTAGGTCACTAAGTATAGTCTGCAGGAGTTTGCTTTACTAGAAGATAAATACAGGAATAATCCAATTTCCCTCTCTTTAGTAATTGACTGGATTTCTGAACTTAAGTGACTGGAAATGTCCTAGCAAATGAGGATTTGTTCAGTGAACTAGGAAAACACTTTGAACTTCAGGAATACATATATTTAGTGAAGGACCTATTCATTTACCCTCATTCTCTCCTGTCATCAGGGTTTTGGCAGAATGGGCAGAATTTTGCACAGAAAGTGCTTAGCATAGTTTCCCAGAGTTAACCTCTCCGATACCTGCAATAATTGAGGATTACTACTACCTTTACTGCATGTGCACAAAACCTGCCTTCTCCTCTCCCCCCGCATCCTTCTGCCACATGCCCCCTCTCCAGCCTGAACCCCAGAGGGTCCCTCCCTGCAGCTTCAGGCCTCTCGCCGCTCTCCGCCCCAGGGCTGGCTGTCTCCTCGGGAAGCGAACCAGAGCCCCCCAGGCCTTGCTGCACCCCACAGCTGTTGGCAGCTGGTTTGTGACCCTGTGGGACTGGCACACCAGTTGGTGAGCCTCTCATTTAAAGGAAATACGTGCAGTGCTTGCTTTAGCCTATTAGGAGATGATGTTTTTTAAGGGTTATCTGAAGAGGGTGTAGAGGAGGGCTGATGTCCAGGGATGATCTAGGGAAATGCAGTGCTATTCCCATGTACTGCTCAGCACTGTGGGGCTGGGAGTCTGACTGCTCTTTGGTAACACTGCCTTGCTCCCCTCTTATCTTACTCCCCTTGTCTGAGAGTTTTCATACTCGCGTACGAAACATTAGGTCCTCGGACACAGCTGAGCTCCTCTTCCAGTGTGCTCAGAGAAAAAGATGCATGCCCTGAGGTGTGCTTGACCACTGCATAAAGTTTCCTTCTCTGAGGACTGACGTTATGAAGGGTTATAATGGTAGGAGAAGGAAAGGAAAATAAGAAAAAAGCAAGGGCCACCTACCTGTGTGCTTTGCTGGAGTGGATGGTGTCTGCAATGGAAGACAAACTCCACTATATACACTTCTGAACTGATTTCATGAGGTACTGCCTGGTTTCTCCCCTTATGCAAGATCAGGTGTACTCTGGCTTTTAAACTGGCAAAAAATCACATTAAGTTTGGGGTTTAAAGTTAACAACATGAAAAAAAAGTGTTATGTTGCTTTGTGTAATAATATTAGTAATAATGATTTGTTGAAACAAACTTTTTGAGAACCTCTGTCAGTTATAGTTTTTTCCCATGGAGAAATCTTTGCTCCAAGAATGAATTTCAAGGAAAAAAAAAAAAAATCACACTTAGCAGTGGGAACACTGGTGCAAGTCCCTGTTTCTTACGGCTCTAAAAAAAATTTTGAGTTAGCTCTCCCAGACTTTTCATATGCTATCTCCCTGCTGGGCTACTCGGTGGTAGAGGAATTTTTCAGATGCGTGTTAAGGCTTTTTTTTTGGTCTTTTCTTCCCCCTATAAGCGCCCCTTCCTTCACCCGTTAAGAGTATCCCCTGAGGCCGAGTTCTGGCCAGCGACAGCCGGCGCTGAGGGCCCGGTGGGGGCAGCTGTACCTGGGTTCTCTTGAGCAGAGGTGACAGAGGAGATCTGGCAGCCGACGGAGAGGGACTGACCCGCATTTTTGGGGAGGCAGGTTTCTCTAAAAGTCAGTGCCGGTTGTGCAGCCCGCTCTGCGAGGCTCTTCCTCCGGTGCCCCGTGTCCCTCCCAGGTGTCCGTGCAGTGGTGATTGCACCACCGTGGTGCTCCACAGGCCAACTGGTGAACTCTCTACTGAGAAGGTGCTCTACCCCCATCAGGTATATCTGTGTATCTAGCAAACAAACAAAGAAAACCCCTCTCCCTACAAACCTTGTGGTTCTTTATCAAGATGAGGGAATGGGACAAAGTCCTGTGCTGTCTTGCATGGTGTGCACAGCCTTTGAAGTTAATATCCTTGCACGTGGTGTAACTACTAAACAGTCTGACCCACAGTATTGTTGTTTTCTGAACCTTACAATTTTGGGGTTGAAATACTTGGACGGAACCTGTAAAAAAAGAAAAATAATCTTGGCTTGGTTTCTGCCTGAGGACTTTCTGTAGCAGCCCTCGGGAGCTTGTCGCAGGCTGAGGGAGCAGTTACAACCAGTGTCCATCAGGATTTTCAAAGAGGTGCCTCTGGTTCTTATGGAAATCAGCAGTGAAACTCCAGATTTCAGAGAAGTGTGATCCTAATTATTCCTGCTTGTCCCCTTTCTTTGACTGTTAACACTTCATACTTCTGAGGGATTTGAATTAAGTATTTTCTAAGCAGTCAGAGTATCTCTCCTTCATGCTGTACACTTGGCTTGGAAAAGATTTCTGCCTTTTTCTTCCATCTTCTTTTTTTTTTTTAAGGACACGCTCAGCATTATGTCATTTGGGCTGCGTGCTGGTAACAACAAATGCATAGGGAGAAAACAACATTATTCTGTGTGACAGCAAGAATAGGAGTGTTGCTGTAAAGCATAGTGCTAAGAAAAACTTTAGGCTCTGTGGTGAGATAATTGAATGAACCCTGAACATAATCCTATTAAGAAATTGATTACGAAAACCTGAACCGAAATTGCGAACAGGGCTCTCGGTATGACATATCTCATCCCATCCAGATGAAGGACCAGCCGAATGCTACAGCCAATTTTGAGAAAAGCAATTGCAAAGCCCTACAGAAGATAACTACATATTCTATTTGCAATTTAAATTAAAGATGGAGACCTAGTCATGCAGACAGGCATAAGCAAATTCTTGGAGTTGATATAGGTTATTCTGTTGAATTATTTTATCCGGAGGATTATATAGATTATTTATTCTGTGGATTTTTACACTGGTTTGGCTCTGCTACAATAGCAAAGACTTGACTGTTTAATTTTAATTTAAGTATCTATATCTCATTTGTTAAGCTAACATAGCTTCTGCTTTGTAACCCTGTGTGGTTTTATATTTCTATATACACACACGGAGCTGAAGAAGCCAAACTTACCTTGGGCATCCATGTGTGAGGGAACTTCAGTATTTTACTCACTAAATGTGGGCCTGAGATCCATTTAATTTCTCTCTTTTCCCTAGACCATTTGCAAGTGGTGATTGTGCTAACTCCTCCTCCCCCCCAAATATATTCTTGAACACTCAATCCAGCTGAATTTTTGGACGGCATGAAATGGGGATGTAAGTGGTCTGTGTGAGCCTAATTTCCATGCCAAGGGTTTAGAAGGAGAGAAATGGTAGGAAAAAGACCCAAATGAGGCTCAAAGAGTGTGTGTAATTAAACATCTTTTTCCTTTTTTTTTCCCCTATGGTGCACAAATTTTGTATGTAATGCTATTTGTCCCCTGCCGTGTCTTGGAGTTTCTAAAGCTTTTATTTCTACTTCCTCAGGTAGGGTCCAGGCAGAGTATAGATGTCTGGTTGGTTATTCTGGCACACCTCAACAGTGAGGGAAGGCCTGTGGTAGTGAATTTCAGGGGACTTGTATAAGAGCCAGAGATGTGTTGCCCTAATGTTACGAATCGTAAAAATCTACAGGGAAAATATTAATGCAGGCTTTGACTGACTGTTCCTTCTGTCTTGGGGGGCATTATTGCCCCTCACAGAAGAGGAGCCATGTTATATTAATCAGAACCACCAACAGGCAAGCATTTCCTTTCTCCAAGCAAGACAAAAAAGCAAGAGACATCTTTTTTAGCATCCTGGCAGTTGTATTGCCAGTTTCTTAAGTGAAACCAAAATAAACTCCTGGGGCCAATTCTTTCAGAGAATCACCAATTTTCTACAACAACCTCAACCTCAGAATTTAAGTAATGCTTAGAATGATGCAACAGAAGCAACACATCGGTCATCTCTTGCTTTCTGTATCATCCTTGCTGTATATACTTGTACTACAGAGTCCAGTTGAGTCTTTGCTGTTCTAGATATCGTGGAAATAGATAGATAGATAGATAGATAGATAGATAGATATAAAAGTCTCTGCTCCATACAGATTATATCAGAGGACGGGCTGCATTAAAACTGAATTATTTTTATTTATAGAATGCAAGAGGGAGGGAAGAAGACAGCAAACATGGTCATACAGAAACCTTAAATAATCCAGCTGAAACATGGATGCTACAGACCATTTGCAACAGTAAAAATGTTCAAATTTCTACCTTTAAAAACTCTCATATCTTTAAGTTTTAATTTGGGCAAAAACTTTCAGAGAAAGTTTTAGAAAGAAAACTTTAGAATGGCATTTTAGAACGGCTCATGATACAAAATGATTTACATGTAACTGTTGCTAAAGTGCTTTTATTACTGGATTTCTGTTATGCTTTTATTACTGGGCAGTAACAGATTCTTGAGATTTCTGTAAAATTGGGTCAGTCTCGTCAGGCCTCAACAAACTCTTTTGTTCTTTGAACAGAGAAATTCAGCATTAGCTAAACTCTTCAGAATATGGGTGGGTTTTTTCCCCGTAGGATGTGCACACTGATAGTTATAGTGCAAATGGTGTCAAAAATACACGCAATCTTTGCGTGGTAATCAAACCTCTGAAATGCCGAAGTTCATACCTCAGCCACAGGTGAGTGGGTTAGGTAAAATGAAAACAGCCTCAGGGTTTATAACAAGGTAAAACATAAACCAGAAAATGTTAATGATTAAAAATGAAAAAAGCATTTGCACTTTAATTCTTCTCTGATATTAAGAACGCTAAAAATCTCCGCTGAGTCTGCTTTTCTTGAGGTTTTAGGCCCCATAAGCGGACTGGTCTTTATTCCAGATTGGAATACAGATTTCTCAAATTGACCAAACTTTTCAGGGATTAACTAGACCTAAAAAACTTCTGACCTGCTTGAGGTTTGCTCATGAGCGAGTTCCCGCCCTTTGACGTTGGCTGGGCATAATGCCAGAGAGAAAACAGACACGTGGTTAGTTGTCTAACGATGGAGAGGTCCTGGGGAGAAGGATGACCCACCTGCACAAACCAGAAGAGCCAGGAGGAAGCCTACAGCGCCTCTGCTAGACCTGTGCCCTAAAGTGCTTTACATTTAATTGTTGTTCCTCATACCTACCTGTCTAAGAAAGTACCGGAAATTGTCACTCACCAGTTTTGGCAAAACCCCTTGACTTTTAACATTCCGAGTTTTATTAGCATTATTAGAGTACCTTAAACAACTTAAAGCATTCATTGACTAAGGATAAAATTTGCTCCATAGTTTCGATAGGAAAATATTAATTTCATTGAAGTGCAAAGTGATTTTAAACAAAAGCGATGGCTATTTTAACACATAGCATATGTGAACATTGTCCCCACTCAGCTCCTTGAGCTCCTTGCAAGTCCAAGTAACTGCAAAATTAGTGCGTACAGCCACTGTCACCTATGTGAGCTCTGCGCCTGTAGCCACTCTGTTACAGCATACCAGCCTTTGGAAGAAGGAGTGCTGAAAACAATAGCCAAAGCTCGTGCCAAAAATACTTTTGATAGAAAGTGACTTTTTGAAGTGTTAAGCTGGCTTTGAAGCCTGTGGATTGTTTTTTTTTTTAAGAGCCTTTTGCTAGAAATAGCACTTGAGGAAAAAAATACCTTTACTAAGCTACTCTCCCCTTACAGCTGCAAGTGAGTTCAGTTCTTTGACTTAATATATGCTACTTTTAATCACACTTTTTTGGTAAACTAGCCTGGAAGAGGAGGGGAAAGGAGGGGCGATCATTGTTTGCTTCTGAGCCCTCATGTCTGCTAGAAATTATTAATGTTTGCTTCACAACGGGGTGTGAATTACTTGGTTGCAGTCAACCATTGTTTGGAAATACATTTTGGAATGTTTCCTTTATGAAAGTTTTTTATTTGCTTAGGATTCATGATTCTGTATTTCTTTCAGCTGTTCACATGTTCTGTCGCTGCAGTATTGCTCACTTTTATAGTAATGGGTTCAACTAATAACCAGACATTTGTTTCAAACTACGTCTTGAAGCATGGTGAAAATCTAACTCCTGAAAGCTGCATTAAACCAGGATCTCATACATTGTGCATTCTGCTAACAGTGGTCCTGGGATTTAACTTTTAATAGAAATCTTCCATTATTTCCTGGAAATAATTAAATAAAAGGAGGTCCTAAATTTTTGCAAGTGTGGTGAACATATATTCAAATGTGATGATTGGGATTGAACTGTTTTGAATCTTTTTAATATGTTGGAAGACAGCACTTGTTTTTTCTGTTTTGTCTGACCATACATGAATAGCTACATAAAATGGATCTGAGTTCATTAGTGCTGGATGATCTGGGAGACTAAGGCTTACTTTTGGTAGTGGAGGGGAAAGTGGGATTTTCTTTTAATAAGGTTGATTAGAAGTGGATCACTGCCAGATGGATCAGTTTAATTCAAATCTTACCACCAGCACCCCCAATTTGTCAGAAGGAGGAATGTGCCTGTGGGAAGGGCATAGAGGTGGTTGGACTGGTACAAGCATTAGAGTTGGAGTGCCTTTCTCACACAGTGCCAATATTTGAAGGACCAAGCTGAACACCAAAATTCAAAGTCAGGCTTCTGGTTCAGTGTTACAGTGTTGGTTACCCAGAACCTACTGCTAATGGGACTGTATTTGTGGCTTGGTAAGCATTTTTGAAGACAAATTTTGACTTTGGGGCTTAATGAATTTTGGCGTTCTGGAAAACTAGCATCATGGATGAAAATTAAACTTTGCTAACCATGTAACTATTTTTGATATTTCAGCTCCCTACCAACCTCTTGCTCCTGGTTTGCAGGAATTACCTTACCTTATTTCCTTCTGGATCTACTTTATTTACTTACATGCAAATGAGCAGGTCACCTCAGCAGAAAAATCTGGGAGGTGGTGATGTGTGGCCTTTGTGTCACAGTTGCTGTCTTTCATTGTGTGCATTACGTGGAGACATACAGTTATGGATTGGAAAAGATCTGAATCACCTAGTCCAGCCCACCGCTAACCTAGACAGCCATATCATCTACACCTGAGAAATTTGTCTTTAATGACTTGAGTTCTAGTCCCACTACTCTTTTTGAAAGGCTGCCTCATATTTTTGCTTTGTAGATGATTACAGGCCTTTCTCCAATTACACGTGAGCGTCCTCAGTCAGAATTGCCCTTTCAACTGGTTTGCAGCATCTGTAGCTTCTTACACCTGTGCAGGAGAGGCTGTTTTTCTGATCTGAAAGTTCTTTATACCATTTAGCTTCAGTATAAATGCCTGCTCCAGATAAGTGCAGCTGCAAGATATCTGGATTTGCTTCCTTCTTTCACCATTTTTCAGCCTGCTGCTTTCCATGTCCTTCCTATAAAAAATAGAAGGAGTTAGGGCTGAAGTATGTCAGGAAGCTACTTCTGTAGAAGAGTTTGGGTTTTTTTCCTTGATGTTTCTTATTTGCAAATTATTTATCTTAAGTGTATTTTTAATTTTGCTTTTCCTTGGGTTTATCTGTTGTGTTTGTTTTGGATTTTGGAAGGTAAGTGTAGACCTTAGTGTCCACAGTCTCGGTAAAGGTTATAGTAGACCACTAGAGTACTAGGGTAGGAGATGACAGTACTCCATCCCTTGCTTATATCCTGCTTTGCAAAGTGGAGGTCTTGCTGTCCTTCCTCGCACCTCTCCACACTCTCAGGCAGAGCAGATGAATAAGGGAATAAGTGGCATTGTTGCATTCCTCTGACTAGTCTGTTATTTTGACTGCGCTGAGTGGTTCCTTTAGCAAATACCATCTTGGTTTTGCTGCAAGTCATTTTGTTAATCATATCATAGGAAATTCAGCGTAGAAGACAAACCTAGGCAGTCCTGAAATCCTATACATTCCCCAGGCGCTCGGCTCATCTGTCAGGGCTCCTGCGTGTTCTGCAGTACCATGGCTCGCTTTCCCTTCGGCTGCCCGCTCAAGTCAGTTGGCCTGAGGTGCTTGTTTCCTCTCCAAAGGAATCCACCTTTATATTATTTTGCATCTTCTGCACGAGATTTTGTTTTCTCACTTAGCTTCATATTCTGACTTCTGATGCATGTGGGATGTCCAGAGGTCAAACAGAAGAGTGTCATGTGTCCCTTTTCCTGCCTCCTGTGATGATAATCTCTAATAAAGAGAATTTTAATGGGTGCTACTGTGACCAATGGCTTCTTATTAGACATGAGATTGGATTCAGAGTTTATAGTTGCACTTCCAGTTTCTGTTTAAGGGGAACCTTTCAAAAATAACTTCTATTTTGTAGCAAAAAGCCATTCTCAATAATACTTTGTTTTCAGATCCTGGCACATTTTGCACTGCATATAATTTGGGACTGTTTACATATACATAAGATTGCCAGGTCTCAGAGTTGAAAATGATATTTTAGAAGCATGGAAAGAACTGGCAGGCATCAGATACTGCAAATCTTACACGTACAGCATTTCTCAGTTTTCTTCAATGAAGAGTGAGCCAAACATTGCTTTGCTGCCTGGTGATACTGCAGTTTTATACCAATAACCACTGTGAAATGAATACAGTTACGCTTATACCTGTGGGTTTTAGTGAGTGTGTATTTGATTGGTTGTTTTCTGAAAGACCTGATTCTGTTACTTTTGAAGTCAGCTGGGATTTCACAAACACATCTTTTGTGCCCAAATATACAGCATGCTTAGCTAGTCAGTCAATGAGTTACTCTCTGCTCAACTAAGGTGCAGATTTGATTAATTTTTTTTTTTTCCCCAGTTGGACGTTATCTATTCCATTTTTTTCTGACACTGTAACATAAATTGATTTTTTTTTTCTTCTGAGTTCTTCTAGAAGTGGTTTAAAATGAAACTGAAAGTTGACGCCATCAATGGTAAGAAAAGCAGAGCTAATCAACACTGTGCATACGCAGCTACTCAGCTGCTAGCCTGCTTCCTTGCCAGGCTTTGGGAAGCCTCAGGGTGTATCAGATTGGAGCTTAACTTCTTTTTTTTTCTTTTTTTCCCCCCTGTTTATCATCATTTAGCAAAGTAATTCTTACCAGCCACCTAGAGCAGTGGGCGAAGGAACTGTTAGTTGACGATGGCCCCCTGATTTTCCTGTGTTGGTACAGATGACAACGTTCCTAAGGCTGAATTAATTGGGATCGTTTCCTGCCCGTGTCCCTGAAGGCAAATGGAGCTGGGTGTGCTCTGAAATCATTCCCTTCCCAGCCTCCCTCCCCACAGGCAATGGTTGGGAAGAAAGGGAGCTGATTTGATGGGCACTGGAGCTATTTCCCATTAGGGGGCAAACTTAAACAGCAAGATTTTGGAATGAAGTGTGTGTTATTTGGACTGCTCAAAAGTTGTTAAACAGGGGAGAGAAACAGCCAGTTGTGACTCCCCCCATTCCATCCCCATGGGATCAGTTTTCAGAGAGGAGAATGGATATGAATGCCCTACGCTGTAATCACTGGATATAAGCTCTGGCAGGACCCCCAAAACTTCAGTCTCTCCGGATGCTCAGAGGTACAGGTGAGAAGGGAAGGCCCATCTCAACAAACAGGAGCACCGTGTCTTAGTTTTCATAGTCTCTCTTTCATAAAGACAAAATTTAGGTACATTCTGTTTGTAAATTAGGACACCTACATTTAGATGTCTACATGTAGTTGTCCGCATGTGGGCAAAGTGTGCTCGACAGAGATTAGAGAGCTGTTCAGGAGATCACTTACAGCTCCACACTTTTAGATGAGGTGATTTGAGCATGGTGGGACCTGAAGCACCTAGCTCACATGGGGACACCCACATCTAGTCATATGTAGGTGACTTTAGCTGAATCCTACCCTTTATGTCTATTGTCTGCTTCGCTGGGTTTTTTCATTTAGGGCAGCAATACTTACATTCTCCCATCAGAAGTCAAAGAGGACCCCAACAATGCAACAAGGGCTGGCACCCAATCCTTGCAGCAACTCGTTCAAAGGCAGTGGTACTGGCCACCTTCCTCTTGCCATCCTGGCAAGGGCAGATGGACTTCTCATGTTCCTCAAAGAACCTGGGCTACTGGTGCAAACTGGTGGTGGTGGTGGGAGAAGAGCAAAGGCATCAGTTGCTGCCAAAGCCAAAGCTCAGCACAAGGAAAGCTGATGCCATCTCTCCAAAGAGCCTGACATCTACCCACCCTTATGAAGATAAGCTGCTTCCTGTGTTTCTAATTATTCAGAAGTAATGGACTTTAATAGTATTCTTTCTCCAGCAAGATTTTCTCTTGAAAAAAATCCTGTCATCTGTACAGCTGATGTTAATGAACATGCAAGTTTTGGCTCAGGGCTGATGTCGGCCAAAGGAGATGAACTGAGTCAATATCCGTACCAGTGAAATTAATCCAGTAACATTTAGATCAGATGTTTTCCCCCTCACTCCCCTTTGCATTCAGGCCATGTTTCACCAGTGTACTGTACTTGGCACCTGAATAAACACTTGCAAATATTTATAATTCCCCACCTTCTCATAGGGGGCTTTCTGAGATCTTTCCCACAACTCTCCCATATAAAACAGTTGAATCCCTCTTCTTTCTTAATATAAACATGGAGGTAATGTGCCCCTTGTCACAGCAGACATCTGTTATATGTATAGTAGTTATTCTGTAGCTCACAGATTAATCATTGTGCTCCATCTCAGTTTGCATTGCAATCTGCAAATTACAATGATTCCTTGAAGAGACAGAAAACAGGTTTGTTCTTTGTATTATTAATAAACCCTAAATCACTCCCATATTCATAAGTGGTTTTATGTGATTTTTTCCATTCTCCAGATGACAAATATTGGCTGCTAAAGACACTTTACTAAGATGGGCTTTGCTAATTGCCATGAATGAAGCTTGAATTGAACATTAATTAACTATTTCTGTAAAGGGCTCATCACAGCAAAACCTTCTGCACTTCTGTAAATTTATATTTAACATCCCATGACAAATGCACGCCTTTCGACAATTGGTTTGCAGCTCTTGACAAATGTTTCTATTTCATTCCGTAAGTTATGAGTTCAGTCACTGCGTCAAAAATAGCCATGGCTTAGATTTGCATTACAACAAATTACTCCTGAAGTGCACTTCCAGTCTTTTGGGAATCCGCGTGCTTTCTCTAAAATGAGGATCTTCCTCCCATTTTTCCTGAATGTATATGTTTTTATATAACAAGAGAATTAAAAATATCCATGAGGGTACTGCAATAATTCACATCTAGGGGGGTGATGCAGTACAGGAGTTTGTTCCAAACCAGTGTCTGTCTCTCTGTGCTTTTTTTGGATTAGGCTTTAAGTTTCCATCACTGGAAAATAATCAGCTATACTTGGGTTCCATTCTTGCATTGCCACCCTCCAAAGCCCCTTGATATGAAGGAGAGCTTGGGGGAATGTGGGGTCAGCCCTTTTGTGACCATCTTCATCCGCAGTTTTATTCTTTAGGATGGAAATTTAGTGTTCCCAATATAATCCTAAACAGATTTATTTTAGCTCTGCGGTATTTCATAATGGTGCATACTGGAGAAGCCAATGGCATTACCTTGATGATAAACCACCAAAATGAAGAGTTAATCTGGTCCTTTGGTCCTCCTCCTTCCTCCAGCAGTACCGATAGCAAACCTTGCAAAGGGTGGTGGTCTTAGAAGACTCAGATGTAAACAGCAGCGATTCGCACTGTTGATAACTGTTCTCTTTTGGTGCTCTGAAAAGTGAGCTGGCTCCTGCAATTGCTTGGATCATGCTACAAAGACTGCTTTTCTATGGCTGAGCATATTATACAGTCTCCTACTATATGTTAGGATTTTAGTTTCCATATATACAAGCAAGTGGTTCCTTCTGCAAATATTTGAAAGCTAAGCTGAAAGATGTGGTGAGCACTCCACCCAATTTCTGGTATGCAGCTAAATGATATTTTAGGCTATTTTGATGTTGAGTAAATGCTAGGAGGACAATGCACCCATCTAGCAGGAGTTTGAAAGGACTGAAAATAAAATTACAAGTACCTATGAAATCAAATATTACAAGTGAGTTCTTTGTTTGCTTTTCGCAGCATAGCTTTTTTAAAGTCTTGATTTCAGAACAAAGAAGCTTAGCCTGGAAAGAAGAGTTCACTTGTGATTTCCAGGATTTACTTCTAGAGTATTCCTTTAAATATACATAAGTGTATATATGTATGTTTATTTATCTTTTTCTATGAGCTTTTGTCTGACAATTGATTTCCCGTTGCATTTGGTTTGCATTGCAGCATTTGCTCAAGCAATTTTTCTTCGAGAAGAGTTGTGCAAATATATATCAATTTAATCTATTTGTACTAATAGAAATTATTCTCTGTGATTTTCTTGGCCCTGTTGAGTTTATGCCATGTACATCCACTTTCCTCTTTCCAGTATTGTCCATGGTTTATCTTCATTAGTCTCAGGTTTTATAATTCTTTGTCCTTCATATGGCTTGAATTTTGTGCAGAGCCTGGGATTGCATACATTGGGAACTAGCCTGGAATTCATGAGAAGCAGGGTTGCTTTTCTTCTCTATGATTTTGAGCCTTTGTGAGTCCAGGCAAGTCCTTCAGTGCCTCTGATTCCTCCTGCATTTTTGTCCTGTTAGAATCTGAGAGCGAGATCTTCAGGGACTCTGGCTTTCTGCCCACATGGTGACTTGAGACATTTATCTGTGAGTGTCTAGGTGCCACCATGGTTCCCAAAAGGTGTATGCCTTAGGAGAAAAGTTTTCATCAGAAATATGAGCATATCTTTTCAGTGCTTTTTCATGACCTGCTAAGTCCATCTACAGGCTGGTTGTATGGCCATAAATGTTTATGTAGCTACACAGAGGCAAAGATGCATCCTCCTTCCTGGAATGGGGTCCCACATAGACTTCACTTCTTCAAGGGCATTTTTATGCCCTCTTTCCTTCAGGGTTGTCTCATTTACTGTATGTGCTGTATGTTTGTTTGCAAATCTGAATCTTGCTGTATAGATGCAGAGACTGACTCCTCCTTATGGGTGGAGGAAACCACAGCCAGCGTATTCTGGCTTGGGGTCTGCCGAGTGCCAGGTTTGGGTCAGTCAGCACAGTCTTCAGTAGCTGGATCGGCTGGATCTTTAACTACAAGCTCATGCTGCCCGCTTCTTGAAACAACTCTGCAATTGAGAGTTAATTCTGTAGATTACATCCCCGTTATCATTAGACTGTTTAACCCAACACCCTTAACCTTACATGTTAGGCTGGCTGAAACTAATGACCCTCTGCTGAGCTCAGCTCTGGTGTGATGAAAGGGTGGATGAGGTTGGCTACTCCTGTTCATGCTCTGAAATTATGCATCTGCTCATTAGGTAAAGTTCTTGGGTGCTGTTTCTTGGGTGTCTGGCAGCTGAGAAAGCTGCATCAGATGTGCTGTGGTTTGTAAACACAGGCTGGCAGATGCATTCAGTTAAAATCTAATTCCAGGCTTGTGGCTTACCCTTGAAAGGCTTTCTTCCATCTAGCAGCACCACCGAGCTCTCATCCAGACTGAAGCTGAGCCAGCTGTCTGTCTTCCAGGTACTTATCTTCTGAAGTGCTGAAACATCTTATGGGTTTCACTGCCTTCTGTGTCATGGGAACCCCAGTAAAATCAAATGACTGGAGGAGAGCTTGCCTTTCTAGCATTTCCAGGCATGGCAATGAGACAAGTTCATGGAAGAAAACTCCACCCAGGCCTATTAAACATTAAGATGCTGATGCAACTGTTGGCTCAGGAAGTCCTAGATTGTGCAGTGCCAGGAACTGGTAGAATATACAAGGGAAATATCTCTGTCTGCTTGCCCTTGTCTCTTACTCTGTTCCAAAATATTCACCGCTTTGAAATCAGCTTCTGAATTAAATGGATCTTCAGTGTGGTCCTGCAGAGCTGGACTTCTCTTCTTAACTTCTTAGAGTGTTTCCCATATATGTGAAAGCATTGTGTGGTCTCCACAGAAAGTTGGCAAGGGACCCAGATCACAAGCTTTACAAAATGTATGCATTGTATGACATTTAATGTGAGTGTTTTAGTAATCTCTAGCGGACCAAAGGACTAGGTGGAGGCAGTCAGCCAGCAGGGCTGACTAAGGAGAGTAGGAGAGAGACTTTAAACACATAAGTTGACCGGTCCCATCAGTGTTCATATTTAGATCATGTGTTCCTGGATGGCTATGTGCAAACTGGGGCAGGAGAAATCCTGCTGAATAGTCAGAAAAACTGAGCTAGATGATAGATTGTCAAGGGGCACTTGAATCAGCAGGAAAATCTGACTCCAGAATACAGGAGGCTGCTGAGGAGGTAGGGATGTCTCTCTGAATTCAAGGTCCCAGGACCTACAGCAAGAAGAGGCAAGATAGGAGTTCTTGCAGAGTAGAGCTGAAACAGCCAGGCAGGAGCTTCCTTAAATATGGCTGAGGATTTTCTTTGAGTTATGATTTACTGATTTATCTTTTCTTTCTGTGCTTGTATCTAAACCCCTTTTTTAAATCTTGCGAAGTAGACAGTCCTGCTAAAAATGCCTATGCATTTGTCATTAAACCTGGGTTGAAGTGAGTGAGGGTGATGTCAGTAAGCTTAAGGTACGCTGTTCCCATGGAGGTGGTAGATCAGAGTAAAGAAGTGTACAAGTAATGTAAAGGGTTTGCTAAAGGAATTCGGGGATCATAGTCTGCTTCCACTAAGGAAAATATGGGCTTAGTTCTGACAGATGCTTCTTGTTCTTTCAAGAAGGGAAGTAGTGGGGTGACTCCAAGACCATCCCAAAGTAAGAGTCTTGCACTGAGGAGAAGAGGTGCCATTAGCATCTTGCATCTGACAGCACTTCTTATATATTCTGCATCACGCCGTGCCTTGAGATACAGCGCAAATCACTTTTTCTCTTGGTCCATCCCTATGTGTAATAGGGGGCAGAATGATATCCTTAACCAAAGGCAAGCTGGAAAGAGAAATATACTAAAATAAGGTGAGCTGGTCAGAGAAGAATGGCAAGAATGGCAACAGAATTATTTTAGCTAATTATAGAGGAAAAAGCAAAAGTAACGTAAGGTTTCATCCTGGTCTTTGGCTCTGAGGCAGAATTCAGTCCTGCTTCATTTCTATCATCTGAGGAGCTGTAGGCCACACTGATCAACCAGCAGTAATTCACCGTTGTCAGAATGGATCAAATTGATAGTTTATTGATAAAAATAACAATTTGGTGTTATAGTCCTATTCATTATTGCTTGTTTGCTGTTCTTTTCTAAATTAAAAAACCCCACATAGATATTAAGCTTGGCAACAGTTTTGTCTTTTAAGCGTGTAGTGTACACTCCATACTACAGTGTGTACTTAGTTATAGCACTTAGTAATATATTGTGGTAATAAAGGGAACATTTTCAGTAATAGCACCTCACAAACTGGATAGTCCAGTTGAGTGCATGCACATCAGTTGTTGACTAAGCTACCATTAACTGTGAGTAACAGCCAGTGGCAGACTCTGCCTCTGAGATACTGAGCATTTCCCTAAAGTAGCTGATATTACTGAATGCTTGACAGTTCCACTGTATGATAGTTTTCATGAATTTCCTGCCTTTGAAATTCCAAATGGGCCACTTCAGTCTCTATAGCGACATTAATTTTACATCTGTTTTTTTTTCCCTTAGAGCTGAATTTTTTAATTAACACTAAATAAATAATCTTTACAAAGTGTTATAAACAATAGCCATGAAATCCAGTGGATAACTGGTTTGAACCTCAGCTGTCCGTTTCCTTTTTACATCACTGGGGGCAACCCTGTCTGTGCTTTGTCTCCTATGACTTCTTTTGCCCATCCCCTCTTCTCACATAGACCTCTCTCCTCTCATTCAGACCATTGTGATTCCAGTCGAATAGCAGTCTATTAGGTCCCAGTTTTTCAAAGCATACAGTAATTTCCCATCAACATCAAAGCAAATTACTCTGATTTAGTTTCTCTTTAAAAAAGGAAGCGTTCCTTTATTTTCCCACTGGAACTCCTTCATCCTTGCTAAGCGCTGCTGCAGATATCATTCCCTCCTTACAACTTCCTTTTTTTTTTTTCCCTGAGAGTTGCGAATCAAGTCAAGCAGTTTTATTTGTCATTTTAAAGGAATGTATTATGTCAGTGCAGCTCTCGCTCTTGTGCTCTTCTAATGTAATTGGAATAAATTAATTTGGCCACATACAAAATGGTTTTACAAGTTAGCTTTGAAAAATTGGAAGGGCCATGACAGAGCAAACAAATAAATTTATCATATTTTGTGGCATTAAAGTCTCGTTTTCATATCAAAACATATAGCTTCCGGAATACTAATCTCAGAGCTTTAAATTAATCTCTGTTTTTGTACGCTTCAGTTGAACTTCTTCAGGGCAAATTTCTCCCTTCATACATTGCTAGACACCAATTCACAGATGGACTTCAAATGCCAGTAACTAATACGGAAAGTGAATATTTGGCATTTTTTCATAGAAGAAAGAAGTCACAAAAATATTGAATGGAAACCCATCTCCCTCCAGACTTGAGTTGAAAAGTGAGCTTTCTACAAATTTCTACAGTTTCTTTCTGAGATTTCTAGATTACTCTTAAAGTAGGAGAGGAAGAGGGTGAAAAATTTGAAGAGGAATTGTCAAGCTCTTTAGACATCACCAACAATTTAAAGAATAATTTCCTTCATATAATTATGCATTTTCATCTGTTTTTTTCCCTCTTACTCAAAATTAGCTTATATTTATGCTTTTGAGACCACTTTAACTGTGTTTCCTGTCTGGGTTTGGAGAGAAGAGATTCAATGAGGCAAAATGGCTGATGATTTGATGTTAACCAGCAGCAGCAGCATTTGTTAATCCCAATTTCATAGGCATTTATGTCCATTTGCGAAAGCTACCCGGCTTGGCTGAAAAACTCATTCAAACTATCCTCCTGCTAATCTGGTAGATTACTGATACAAAATGCGAGTTCAAAGTGCAGGTTTAGTTGTAAATTGATAATTTCAAAGGTTAGGTCACTGGGGTTTTCTAAGGAGCTAAGAGCAAGGCCCAGTGTGGGAATTTGGACTTGCTCTCACTACAGGTGAGGACTTACTGGACCTCTTGGTTTGGTCTTGGCTTGGGCCCATATCCAGCAAAGGTGGGAATGAGAGACCATGAAATGTAACTTTAATCCAGTTCTTCAAAAAGTTATGGAAAAAAATTAATTCATGTGTGTTTCTGGATTTGGGCTGGAGAGATTCTAACAGATTTCTGTGTAGATTTGTCTTTAGTTTTTTGGATCAATTCTATCTTCCAGATCCTTTCAATAAAATCTAAGTGCAAGAGTATTCAGTGTGGTTTTGCTTATACTCTGTTTTAACAAATAACAATGAAAGCTAGGAGGGGACAGAGGGCAGAGGGGTTGGGTTGGTTTTTTCTTCATACCTGATGTTGCAGACTGAAGATACAAGTTATGAAGAGAGAATGTAAGCTCCCAGCATTTTTTTGCAGTGTGTATGACTGATCAGTTATTTTTAAAGGTAAATATAGTTTTGGCAGCTTCTTCTATTTAATTTATTGGCCAAATTTTCCAATATAAGTAGGATTTCTACTGCATTTAATTAATTAGAAAGACTAATAGTTCAATGTTTCTCAGCTTCGTTATTCTGAAATAAAATCTCAAAGTAACAAGTTTTGGGGTAATCAGTGAAAAAAAAATATAGTTTTTAGCCAGGAATAATATAATGCATGGTGAAAACTGAAATCGCTGTTCACCCAGGTTTATTTTTTTAACTAAGTCATCAGGAGGTACAGAGTTCTCCTGCATTCCCGTGCCTGCGCAGCAGCCAGCCGTGGGGATTTTGCTGGCTATCCCCAGGCTCACAGAGACAGGCACGTAGCAGCTCAAGTTGTGTGTGAGAAAGGACACATAGGAAGAAGTTACAAAGCCCTTTGCACATAATGACCATTTTTTCTAATTTACAACTAAATAGTCTGGTGTGGTTAGTATTAGTCTTGACAATGAATAATCTTTACTGAAGTGCAGTGTGAAAAGCAAACAACACTCTGCAAGTCTAAGGGGGTTTTTTTACTGTTGCTGCTAGAAGAGTTAAAGTGCTTACAGAGGGCACCAGGAACAGTTGG
This sequence comes from Fregata magnificens, assembly GCA_013389945.1. Lineage (NCBI taxonomy): Eukaryota > Metazoa > Chordata > Aves > Suliformes > Fregatidae > Fregata > Fregata magnificens. The sequence goes on along the minus strand of WAAD01004100.1, from coordinate 120,019 downwards.
GATTTCTTCATATAACTATTACGTGATTTGGGATACATCTTTTAGTGTCTGCTCTACAAGGGAAGACTAGAAAATCTAGTCTAGTGGGAACTAGAAAGGTGTAGAGCAAACCTTCCCTGTCACTGCCTTTCCTTCTGCCACTGTCACTCCCTCTCAGTTTGTTGAGATCATGGCTCGCATACCAGCTTGCAGTGCAAGCTCAGAGAAGATACCTGGGTTTAGATGATCCCGTTCATGTCTTTTCTCCCGTGATCTTGGGGGCAGTCTTCTTGCCTAAGCACAGGATTAGTGTTCCTCCTGCTGATATGGAGTATCCACCTGTGGCTTTTTTTGCCTTTATAACTACTGTGCATCCATAGTTCTATGCTGGAATTTTGTAAAAGGAAAGTAATAACAATTATGAATAGCTGTTACCTCAAAGAGACTCCCCGATGCTTAGATACATGCTGAAAAGAACTTGAAGAACTGCGAGTCACGCATGGCTCTGGTTGCGTTTTGCGGTGCTGGGCAGGGTTTGACAGCTCACCTGGGTACCCAGTGCCAGGTGCCAGGGAGTTGGGACTGTGGGTGTTTATTAGTGTACACCGATGCTGGAAACCATTCCACTAAGCACCTTACCACGGCCATGTGAGATGGGCTGCCTCTCTTCTCACAGTAGGAACAGACAAGTTATCCAGAGGGCAAGGACTTGGGGAGAGCAGTTTACATGACGAAGTGGAGGCACTGTGATGATCTGGTATGAGCTTCCAGATAATTTAATAAGAATTGGCAAGAGCAGGCCATCAGTTCCTTGATGTTTTTTTGAATGAGGGGATAGAGTGATGAGGTGTTAATTAAGAGGGAGTTGCCTCTCCCTAGCTCTGGATATACATGTTCAATGATGTGCTTTTCTTCCTTTGTTCTAGACACAAAGCATTGTACTACTGACCTTTAATTTGATAAATATTTGAGAACCGTAAAGCCAGAGGAGGAAAGCAGATGCCAGGGTATCCGTGGTAGTGGTGCAGGCAGTCCGTCTAGATTTGTTCACTGGAAAACTCGGTCTTGCTGCCTGACCCCTCGGCAGTGATGGAGTCACAGCTCAACACCATGGAGTGCTAAGACACCCGTGTTAGTAAGGCTGGTGTCTTCTATTTTGGATCGTGGTAAAGCTGATAAGGTTTAAATAGGAAGTCACAGTACAAGTGTCTGGGGCACGTTAGGGCTGGCTTTTTTAAATAGATGTCCGCAGCTGAAAGACAGTGCTAACCTCTCTCAAGTCTCTCTTTGGGGCCCAATCATACCCATGACATGTATTCTTCCTTCAGTTAGGGACCAAATATATACGGGGGGTGTCAGAGTGATGAGAGCTTGAACTGCAGAAAGTGAGGGCAGGTAAAGGTCGTCGAGGGTTTGATGGAGAAGAGCAGATTCCTGAGCTCCTTGTTTCAGGGGCTTGCTGTGGGAGCAGGGCTGTGCCACCGTACTGCAGGGACTGCCAGGGAGAGCCACTCAAAGAAGCCACTTTTCTTCAGGCATTGCCAAAAATGATGAGAAAAAGTAGCAAACGTCTGGAAAAGGAGTGGTTTGAGAATTCGCTTCCTTTTAATAAAATTAACTCTTCATCTGTGTACGCATTTCTCTGAGACTGCTGTTCCTCTGCAGAGCAGTCTGCTAAATGAACAGTTGAATGCCCGCTTGTTCGCTCAGCACTCACACACTGAAAAGCACGGCGGAAGTGCCAAATGCTTTTCTTTTTAACTGCTGAGCCAGTTTAAACTAGTAAAACTCCTCAATATATTTTTTGTTTGGTAAAAAAGTGGTCATATAAAATTATCAAAATTGCAATAATTAGCAAATTGCAGAAAAAGGTCTTTAGGACTTGTAACTCCAAAGTGTAGGCAATAGAACTGTAATTTATAGGCTGACACACCAGTCCAGCTATAGGCAACTCCAGCAGTTGCTTTGCTACTCATTAAAATAAGTGCACAGCTATCAGACTAATTATAGCATGCAGCTATGTAGCAAACTGAACCCAGACAGCGAGACAGGATGCCTTCTGACTGAAGTAGATCCGCAGCCCACTGCAGCCTGGAAATCCTGCATTTTAACCTGTTGTCTCTCTAGACATGTTTGCAATGCTGTTTACTTTCTACAGCTTCCTTTTGCTCTCTCTCCCCTGCCTCAGGTTCCCCAAAAATATCATCGTGTCTCAAAGGGGGAGTTTTACCCAAAGGTGCTTCGGATGCGGCAGCTGCTGCTTTTGTTTTTTGTTCCTGGAGAATGCAAACCCATCCTTGTGGCTCCCACTCTTTCATTATTAGAACATAGATTTTAGCAGCTGCCTGACCATGTGAGGGCAAAAAAAGAAAGGATTACTTTTTTTTTCCCTCATGCCCTATTATAAAGGGAAAGACTGGATCCCGTTTTAGAAATATTTGCTGCTATGTTGAAATTGTGATTAGGGACATGGTTGTGTGTTAAACTGTTTTAGGTGAACAGATAACTCAGGTGATCCTGATGCCTTCCTGGAAATGTCAGGTTTTGTGAAAGGTAACAACTTCTCACTTCTCTTGCAGGTCTGTGGGTTAATTTGTCTGTCTACCTGCGTTCATGTTCCTGTAAATAGAAGTCAGCTGCTACTGCTCATTTTAACTATGTACGTATATAAAATAGCCAACAGTTTTGTCTCAAGACCCTTTTCAGTTGACAAGGCTTAACTAAACTTTTGGGAAAAGTGCTGTATTTTATTTGTCTTATGGCAGCCAGTGTGTGGCAGGCAGGCTTGGTGGGCCCTGCTCTGGAGAAAGGGGTGTCCTTAGCTGCAGCACTGGTGTCAGCAAGGCACGCCGCTCTTCTTCAGAGCAAGTTGTACATGTCCGCTGTTCGGGGGGATTTCTTCTGAGAAAAGAAGCAAGCGGGCCTTCGGCTTCCCTCTATAATGAAGGGCTGCAAACATTTTCCAGCATGTGCTCACATCTTGGCTCTTAGCCGAGTACCACACAAGCATCTTCACTTCAAGATACAAGCTAGGCTTGCTAAATATTGGAGTCCTAACCTGAACTTCACTGCCTTCAGCTACCTCTTAATCATATCTTGATTTGTATGTTTTCTTAGAGAAGACATTTCAAAAGATAAAACGGATTTGGCAGCAAAAGGAAAAAAAAATGGAGAAAAGCCCTAAGATCATGCATCTGGAAAAAGCTTTCTAATCCATCTTGACACATCTGTTGCTTTAGAAGAAAAAAATCTCCTGGCTGCACTGGGGCCCTGCAGCTATGTGTGTTGGGGGCCTGGCTGTATAATTTGTGGAAAGCAATAATTCTGTAATTATATTGCTAATTGTGTGCTACCACTTTTTTATAATAACAGAGTGAAGTGATTTATAACTTAACAGTTTTACAGGAGCTTAGGCAGACTGTTAACTGAAAATGAGCACTTGCAATGTAGCTCCTAATAACTGCTATTGTTAAGGGCATGCTATCAAGCTACCTGAATGCCTCACTAGAAGGTGTAGCCTTGCAGAAGTATTTCAGACTGAAAATCTCAGCAGTACAGTGCCTTTCCAGTCTTGCCTGTAGGTATATAAAAAATAACAGGAGGGAGGATGGGAGAAAGGTTAAGAGTAAGAGGAAACTAAGTCTAAGAAATACCCACAAAGAACTCCAAAAGAATGGAAATAGTAGGAAGAATCTGAATTTCAAAACGGAAGACATATTTGTAGTGAAAAGTAGAGGAATTCGATTTTGGGGGAGGCTGAAGTACTTTCCTGTTCAGTAACGAGGAAGAACTAGCAGTTTAGGGATTAGACAGGATCTTCTCTCGCAATATCTAGAAGATCTAGAAATTGTGAACTGGGTTGCAGAGGCAAGATATTTGCCTCCTTTTCATTGATGCTTTGGATAATTGCCTTTTCGAAGCTGAATTTGTGTTTGGGGAGCCACAGCTGCTTTCTCTGTCTCTGGGTATAGTTTATCTGGGTGCTACCAAAGCTGCTTTTTCTTCCCAAGGTTGCTTTGCCTTGGCTGGAACAGAAAGGAGTAGCTGCACTGAATCATTCAGGCAACACATGGTATTGGTGATTTTGTTCTTCCAAATGTTATAAGAGGGAAAGGTACTGCATTTTACAGAAACAAAGGGGTAAAAAAAGAAAAATTGGAAAAAAATCTTTCATGCTTAATTACATGGAAATTTGACATGTAAAAAGAAGCATAGATTGGTCTTTTCTTTTCCTTCCCCCAAAATAGAATATTCTACTATCTGAGCTGGTGTGTTACGTGCATAGCGATAACTACCTTTTGGGACTTTTGACCGCATACTGCTTGCCCTGGGAGTATTTTAACTTCTAAAATAAAAGTTGCAGTATGAAAAGTGCAATTCTTCTTTTGACCCTAGGTATTAAAAGATGAAACACATCCTGTATTCTTCCCTCATTCCTGCAAGTGCAGTTCTATTGTAATGGTTCATTCAGGAATACAGCTTTTGGAGCTGATGATTTACTACCTTTGGCTTAGATTATTACTGCTTGCCAAGCTGATTGTATAGGCTTATCGTTTCAGAAATAAGATGACCTAGGTTGAGATCATTACGAAAGATTCTTCATTAAGAATCGTACAAGATCCATGGAATTATTTTATTTCAAGGGATTTTTTTTCCTTGTTTCTCCCTGAAGAAATTTTCAAGCCAGTTGGTTCTGATATGATATAAAATATGTACAATACTCATTTTGTAGCAAAGTTGCTTGACATAAAGATCAGTAGATTAAACGGCGTATGCTTTTGGGGGGTAAAACATCTGAATTTGGAAACCATATTAAAGTCAATATATTTCAAAAATTAAATCACAGTATGTGTGTGGTTACACGTGTAATTTAAGTGTTCTGCAAAATATGATACCAGACACGTTATCTAACTCAAACTGTATGAGTTGTTTTGGCATGTTCAGAATTCGCCTAATAGACTGAAGTCAATAGATAAGCATAACTTGTTCAGCATGTCCAGACAAAGTAGTTATAAAAGGAAGAAAGAGAAGAAAAATTAAAGCAGTGGAAATATTTTAAGTAAAGGGACAGGAACCTGGAATACGAGAAGTGAAATAGAATATGTGAATATAAGTGATAGTTCGGTATTTGTTCTTTTTATTGTTCCAATTAAAACAGTTCAGGTCTGCTTCTGCTTCTTTCAAAATCTGTGACAAGGTCTCTGTTTTTGTTAGTAGGCTAGGAGTGTATGACTTCCAGTATACATGTCCAGCCTATCAACAGTTATTTTTTTCTTTTTCAGTGTGATGAAGCTATTGACTTTGGGCTTTTACTTGTGAGAATTGCACAGTCTATGATGAACATGTGCCATTGCTATTACTAGGGAAGCATGTAAAGTTCTGCTGATAGGAAGGTAGCAGATGATTTTCAGCTAAGTGTGGGTTTTGATTCTGTCATGTCACTTACTGGTCAAAATACTAAGATAGGTACAGCCTTTCAGAGTGCTAGTTAAATGCACTGCATTAATTCACAGCATTTGTCTCAAAACTTCCTTTAAAGCTTGTCTCCTGCAGTGTTTCCTTCCACAGTTTAATGTAGAGCCTCCATTCATAACCTTCACTGTTTTGCACTGTTTAATATCTGCTTTAATATTTGACTTTTTACTGTATACTGTCCTGTAGACCCTACAGTTACAAATTGAAGTACACATCCAAGCTGAAAGCCAGGGCAAAGGAAATAAAAAAAAATAAGAATATAGGCTGATGCTCCTTCTCCTTGCCTATGTATTTCTCCATCTGTGAAATGGATATACTACTACTTGCTTTGGATCTCTGGGGGAAATTTTATGTGAAAGACTACCAGTATTGTCTTTTGCTCCATATTCTTGCTCATGGCTCTGCTTTCTGCTTCAAAGTAACAAGTTACATGAGATGTCTCTGGAGGTAATTTTTGGTAGATATGTTTTCAAGTAATGTAAGAAATGATTAGAAAGTTGTCTGAGCTAAATATGTACAGAAAATTGATCAACGATAAACTTTTTTTTGGGAGATATAAAATACATTATAGGGTATAGTGCTGTAAAATACAGATCTCATGCTATTAGAACTATTTAGTCCTGTTATGTCTTTTTATTCTATAATGGGCTTTAATGTATGGACTTCTGCTAGTCAATAAGTGTTTTGTAAAGACAGGCATATAAAATTGTAAACATTCTCAGTTTGTTTAAAATATATACTGAAAATGTGTTAATATATTCCAATCTTAGAATACACAAATTTGATATGGGCATTCAAAAGAGACTTGTTGGAGAAAATAATTTCTGAGAGATTATAAAGCATTAAAGAAGTGAAATTCCATTTCTTTCATGAGGTGAATTCTACAAAAAGACAAAAATACATTTATCAATATTGAATAGCCACTGCAAACCCACCTGCAGCACTGTTATGCATGTACTCTTCCCACAGATTCACACACAAGGCGGGCATGTATGGTCCTGCACAAACACCATCTTAAATGCAGCAAGACATAGGGATCTTTTGCAAAGACACAAGCCTTCCTTAGCCGAGTCAATAGGCTAGGCTTCCTTAGCCTAGGAAGGCTTGTGGCAGCAGCTTCTGCATAGTATGATTCAGGGACATAAAGTTAAACACCTGTTGTGAACAAGTGCCGCTCTTCTGTATCTACACCTATAGTCAGCAAAGGGATGCAGGACCTTTGAGGAATAATTCCCATAATTTGAGCTCGATCACCCTTCATCCACAATGCCCGAGTCTTAAGCTCAGGCAGCCTGGGTGAAGGCTGACCACTTTAACTTCACCATATCAGTGGCTAACCTTATCCAATTGCTGAGTCTTTTATAAATATGTAAGGTATCTTCTAGATCATACCCCTACCCCTCTCAGAAAGGTGCTCAGTTGAGCAGCACTATGGATGTGTGTGGTGTATGAGGCTGGCTTCCTATTTGCATTATTTAGAATTTGCTGAATCTACACATTTTTGACAACTCGGGGTCCTTTGGAAGAAAAGATATGAAAAGCTCTTTTGCATCAGTATCTGAATATACAATTTCAGTAACCTTCAAAAATACTTTATGCAGCTATCAATCAAACTTGACAACACGTCAGAGCAGAGAGTTGGAGTTTCTGAACTAATTTTTAGAGCCGTTTTCAAGGTATAACCCTTCTGCAGTGCACAAACCCTTTAAAATCCTCAGTCAACTGAACTGTAGTTACCTGTCAGCCATGAGGGATATGGAGCTGTTACAACTAACTAGGATTAGTTCCTGTCTTTCTCATCAGTCAAACTTCCAATACTGGTACTGTACTTACTGTCCTTAAAAAGTATATTTTTCAACTTAATAATTTTAAACTGGAAAATATGGCCACAAAACTGGACATTGAATAAATTTAGTCCTTTCACTATGCTCTCTGCACCTTAACAAAACACATCACAGTGAGTTAATGATTACTATTTTTATACTGTGTTATTTTATGAAAAGTATCTCTCACCAGCAGGAAAGTACAAGGACTTCTAGGAATCACTAGAGTATAATAAAAGTTGCCAAAAATGTAAACTAATACAGATTTTCTTATGAACCATGAAAATATTATGTTTAAACTAAAACTGTAACCTTTAGCCTTTGTATGAGAACAGCAAGAAAATACGAACAGGGATTGTTTTAAAAAAGTGTGTGTATATAGACATCTGAGGTCTCAGGCCCTATTTTTCTATTAAATAAATAAGGCCTGAGACCTCAGATGTCTAGAAAATCCCAGCCAACTAAACTAACATCAGAACATCAATGAATGATCTGTGAGTAAGCGGAAAACTTCTAGTCTGATTAAATCTGCAAAAAGAATCTGAACAGTGGGGTCCCCTCTTTTTGCTTGTCAAGTGCCTTAGTGTGCACTTAATTGCAGCAAGATACCTTTTCACCTCCATAAGGGCATTTTTCCGAGATTTTTCCATTCTCCTCTTACTTCCTCTACTCAGTAAGTCAACAGACTTCAGCCAACATACCAGTGATACTCTGATAACAAAAGGGATCTACCCAGCAAGCAGCACCCAGTAACACAATATTAGGACAAAAGAAGTATTCCTCCTGAAGAGACAAAAACAGTAAGTTTCCAGGATGCTACTTGCTAGGGTGTCAGTGTTGAAATATGCCAGGAGAGCATTTCAACTTCCTAGACTGAAAATCAACTACGGGGGCGCGCAATCAAACCAGGAAGCCTATGAAGGACGAAGATAAAAAAAGAGATAGATCTTTTTTTTTGCCTGATAAATTCAGTTGTGTATCGATTGAAACCATTTACTGAATCCATATTAATGATTAGTTTTGGCAACAACATGAGAACCAAAATTAGTTTTCTCGTTTTGAAGTTTAGCCAAAAAAAGAACAACTTTTGAGGATCAGACACAAAATCCAGAACACTGTTGAATAGCTTAAAAATGGAATGGTGTGACTTCTCTACTGGAAAACTTGTTTCGCTTTCAGAATAGAACAAATANTAACCTGAAAGAAGAAAAGGATGAAATGAATGTTCTGCCTGACCCCAACCATTTTTTTTACGGCTTTGGTTCAATAACCCAACTAAAATATTCCTTGTTAACACGATTCTAAGTACAAGGTACCTTAACAACAATTCCCAGGAGATGTTGTAACACCTTTATCAAATTCAGTTTAATGTCAAAGTGGCTGAGAACATGTTCATTCCATGAAAAAAAGAGGTATTTCAACATTTCCATCCTAATTTTGGAAGAAAACAAATGTTGAAATATTAGAATTTCCCCCAGGATGAAAATTCTAATATTTAGCTCGGCTTTAGTTTCCAATAACTCTTACACTTTAATTTTGTAATATTTAACTTAATGTTTCCCATGTGAGTATTATAGCACTAGTGGGTAAAACTTTAGTCACCTCACAGATTAGGCATGCAAAGGAAAACAGTTCGTATATGTAGAAGGACAGATTTCTCCCTTCACAAGTGCCTTCCTCTTGTTTCCCCTGCTGATGAGATGTCAGTTTATTACAGACTTGATGAATGGAGTTTCCTTTCTCAGGAAACAGTAGTCGGGCCTATGGAAGCATTTATGTAACAACATACGTTCCCTCCACGGAAGTTTCCTTATTATCCCTTCCCTTGGCTATGTTGGACGATGGTCAGGGACAGCCTGAAGGGAAACGGTGAAGTGTGGCTGCTGGGACATTTGTGGGAAACAAAACTTAGCAGTCCTGGTCTTAAGAGTTGTGAAGCCACAATCGACGCCCACTCGCACCTCTGTGGTGTGCTGAGTGAGATACCTTCTGTGCAGTTAATCCCTACGCGCTCAGGAAGTCTGACGTAGCTTGCTTTTCATGCCGGGGTAGGACAACCTTACACACACATGCGCTGAGCCTGGTTTCATTGCATGCATCACATAAAATCTCTCTTTAGGGTGTGAGGTTGCTTCCTACCAGGTCAGGTCCCAAACAGCCCAGGTCCAGGGTTGCATCTGGTACTGAGCACCTCCAAACCAACCAACCAAAATCAATTGCAATGTGAACTAGATCCAGTTCCTGTTCAAAGTTAGTGCAAGATAATATGAGCTTCTCCATAGCATACCCTCCCCTAGATCTCAAAATACTGTACAGATTATCTTGATCTGACTATCTCAGTTTTACAGATTGGAAAACTGAGGTGTTGACACAGCTACAGTTACCAAATCACCCATCGTGTTCTGTAGCAGAATTAGGCTTGGAGCCTATGACACCAGACTTCAGGTCTTACACTTCAATGTTTGACCATGGTCATCAACAGGTATTTCACTGGATGTGTGTTAGCAGTCTTTATCTTATTTCTGTTTTCCTTTCTTAAATACAGCAAATCAGTGCCTGTCTCCTGTTGCTGCTGCTGGAACAGATCTCCACTGCTGCTCGGGTGTCTGTCCTGGTAGGCTCTTCCACCATCAGTTATGAAAGAGGGTGTCTCTCCAACTTGATAGATAAGAAGGGAAGGGCAGGAAGCAAGGGATGAATCCAGCCACTGAAATAATCCTTTACTGCATGACAGGTTAGACTGGCTCAAGATTAGACAGTAATAAATCCTCTCTCTTTCTGCCCTTGCAACAGCTAAACCAGAGGAGAACACCTGGCTTAATCTCTTCAGTGTATTAACTTGAAATAGTATATACAATGTTTTCTGCTGGTTGTCGTGGGCTTGTCTTGTTTCAGCTCAGACTTCCTGTTTCCATACTTGAACTTGGTGTTTCTTCCATGCTCCATTGAGGCTTTCTGATAGAATGTACAGTGCTAGGTCAAAATACTGCTATAGATCAGATGCAGTAAACCTTATTAGAGGGTTGTGCTGACAAATTGATATGCTAGTTTCTTGTCCTCCCTTTCCCAGCAGAGCCTAAGGAAATGCATTATGTTACAGACTAGCATATTTTCATTTTGGTGGGTTTCAGAACTATCACGTCCTTTGTTCTGTCCCTCAACTGATTGCTTACTTCTTCACGAGCTACTGCTCCCATGGGCAGAGTACAGTTCTCCAGGTTACTTTGCTGTGATGTACCACTTTGACTGCCACTGGTGGTGTTTACTACCAGTGGTGGTAAACCACTGGAGGAAACTATACCACAGACATTTGTTCATAAGAGTACAAAGTGAGGAGAAATATACTTTATTACTTTTTCTTCTTCCATCTGTCTGCCTGACAATCAATTCATTTCCTCATACCCACCTATCTCTATTTCTTATCATAGTCTTATGACTAAACTAGCATGAACTATGATGTGGCTTTTTGTTACCAGGATCTGTTTTTGAAGGTATACTAAAAAAAAAAAATCTTTCTGTCTTTTCTTCATTGATTAGAAGGCCTGAATTTTATTTAAATACACGTTTTTGTTACTACTAGCTTTTTTGATAAAATACACAACTTTTGCTGAAATCTATGATAGCTGAGCACCTTATATGTTCATGTGTTAGTGATAGGACTGGAAAGAAGGGAAAAAAAGTGAAGAGGAAATGTCTTGCACTAATGTTATTGTTCTGTTATTGTCTGTTCTCACTTGGGTTTGAGTGTTTTTTCTTATGTGTGTGCTATTCCTAACTTACTGTCTCAGTGACTCATAGTAAGAATCCTTGTCAGGATCATTTCCTGGAAAGTGGCCCCACGTATTTATGATATGTTAAGCCTTACTGATCATTTCACTCCTCCTTATTCAAGCCGCCACCTATATGTTGTCAGCTAATCTGTATATGCAAACACTCCAGAATAAACTGTCAAAAGGAAGAATTAAAGGCGAGTACTGTAGTTCATGGGCTCTGGTGCCTGCTATTAATCTCATTTAATGGGGTTTCTCTGTATTTTGGGACTGCTTGTGTGTTTTGAATTAATAAATTATTAGATTAAAATATGTAAACATCTTGTGGAAGCGGGATTGGGATCCAAAACTCCTCACCATCAAAGGTCAATCCCCCTGCTGCTGGGCTGCAGAATCATGGTGGGCTTTTTTGTTGGGTCTCCCCTTACCCAATACATGCCTTTTATCCTGATCCATGTGAGGGATGGAAAGTGGTTTGTCTGTCTCTCTCCCCAACCAAGGAATGTCTGGTTATGACTGTCTCTGGCAAAATATGAGGTGTGGCTTAAAAAAGCTCAAATGGAGAAATGCTCTAACCATGTCTTACAAAGAGGTAGACACCACTACTGCTGACTTTATTACAAAAATGAAAGTATTTTTAAGGGGTAAGTCAATGCTCCCATGCCCATAGGCATGTTCTGGGGGAGCTCAGTCCCTGATGGAGTTTAAAACTGTAGCTCCATATGTGCATGGGACTTCTGAAAGTTCAACATCTACAGCATGTCGGCTGTGTGAATATTGCTTCTGAGCATCAATTTCTTCCTCCTTCCTTAAGGCCCTAAGTATCTAACTGGGCTTTGTCAGGTGTAGCCCAGGAACCAAAACTACTGATAAAGTATGGCCTGAGGTGGCCCTTGTACAGATATGGACCTCAGCTTCCACACAGACCATTCTTGTACTCCTAGGAACATCCTTTGCTGTCACTCTTAATGAGGGGTGTCTTATGAAGCAGTTGGATTAAGTACAACTTAAAGCAGAGGCAATTTTTTTTTTTTTTAAATCTCAAATGTACAAGCTTGGGTACAGTTATGATTAACTCATTACATGGAGAAAACTGCTGAAGGTAAGTGTTGAAATATGTACCACAGTTTATGCAAACAAATATAATGTGCATACTAATAAATATTATGTAATAGGATATGATGATGGTACTAAAATAAAAAGCTTGTAACAACAAGCTTCGAAATACCTTAGAACAAATGTAACTAGAATGGAAACCAACGTCATTGTCAGCTAAATGTTCCTTAATTTTCAAATTATTTTTCCAGTGCATTACGTTTTTTGGCAAATGTAGCCAAAGAGACAGATCCAAGAAGTTCAGGTTTCTAGTAACGTAACAAATGTTGAGTTTTTCCATCCTCCCAGCATTCAATTCCACAAACTACTTTTCAGGAAAATACTCCTAGGGTGTACGTAGCCAGGAAGGACTCTAAACTGATGTTGGTGGTGAAGCAGAGTGAAGGTTGTTTCCATGCCTTTAATGCACACTTCTAAGTATTTCAGGTTTATTTTATCTTATCTCAGAACTTTCTATATGTCCTGTTAATAGCTCTTCAATTCTCACTATTTTAGTTTTTGCTTTCAAAGCTTTGTGTCTGCAAGTTCATTACCTGTGCATCATTCATCGTTAGCTTCCTGTGTTTTGTTTCTAGTATACTTTATCACAATTCATCTATCAAATATGATTCTTGAAATACTAAACCATTCCTAAGAAGAACTTCATGTATTGAAAGTGGGTCTTTTGTTTCTGTTTTCTAAAACACAAATGCAGTTGAGTTGACCTCTAATATAATTCTGCATGAAAATCAAAGCTTTCCACATATTACCTATGTTGGGTTTTTTTAAGAAAAAATAAGTGGAAACATAGGATCAAAAAAAGGTAAATATTTTTTTTCTTAATAACTTGATGTTAGGCAGTTTTATCAGTGCCTTTGATAAAATCTGAAAAATGTATTTTGAATCAGTTAAGGTGCTAAAGTTGCACAAGTCCCTAAAAGAGCTTTCTAGAGTTTTTTTCCCCCCTCTAACATTGTCCTGTAAAAGCTGAATTCTTCATTTCCCTATTCCATTGCATGCAACATGTAGCATCATCACAGTCAACTCTTGAAGTTGTCAGTAGAATGATGTCAAGATGATGGGAGAGGGAATGTCTATGCAAGTTCAGCTGCTATAGGTAAAACAAATAAAGCTTGCTTTAAATGATATTTTGTTTGAAACAAACCAGCCATAGCAAGTAAATTCTGAGTTAATGCCTCTAGAACCCAACTAGCTCTGCTTAGCCCATTACGAAGAACTATTAAATCCCATTAGTGAATATGACAATGGGAGCTGAAACTCCTGAATCTTTGACTTTGCTATAGATTTGTTAAAGGCTATACTGAGGCAATTTTTCTGTTGTTTTCTTAGCTGTCAAATGAGGAAAGGAAGCTGCATAAATGCAAGCAGACAATATGTGTTTCTTAAGCGCTAGGTAGTAAAAACTGTTTGATTAAAAATTAATACCACAACTGTGATAACACAGAACAGTGATCTGCACTGAACAAAATATTTGTTCCTTCCTGAGCCAAGGAAGTCTCACCAAATTTATCTAATCTGTTCTCAGGAATTACAGTGATAGAGATCTCTGAGCTTCATTAGGCAATCTTTTCCAAGTGCTTCACAGTACCTACTGTCTAACCTGAACCTCATTTGCTTCAGTTTAAAACCCTTTACTTCTGGCTCTGTGCATGATGAACTTGCTAAACAGATTTTTTTGAAGATTTCAACAAAGAAAGACAAAGAAGATACTTTTATTTTGTAGATTGATTAGAAATTTCAAACATTGCTTATATTGATTATAGTCCTCACACATCCACCTGTTTTGTCAATTTGAACAAGCTTAGGTAAAACAATCTTTGTTAAACCTTTGTATTTTGTTTCCTTTGTATGATTTAGTAATACAGGCTTCAGAATTTTTTTTTTCTTACTAAGCTTAGTATTGCTAGAATGAAGATAAATGTTTATGCAAAAAGATTAGCAATCTATTTTGCTTGGGAGGTGATGTGTGATAATCAACCAATCCAATAGAAAAGTGTTCATAATCACGGACCAAATTCCAAAATCCCTCTCTTCTTTGCACCTGAATGCTTCATTTCAGACATTCAGCATTACACACATCGTGAAATACGCTTGTTTTGAGGAGAGGATTTCTGGGAGGGCCTAACTCACTGATAGCATTCAGGGTCAGGAATTCAATATTGACCCAGTCAATACCAGTGTGTTGAATTGCTTTACAATCACGAGCAGAAATTCCATCTGTTCCTCCTTTGTGCTAGGAATGATAATATTCAGAACAAAAATATTGCTGGAGTCAGAACTGGACTACTCTTTTTAAAAAAAAGAAAAAAAAATTAAAGAAAAAGACATCCCATTTAATTCCCCATTCTAAGGACTGGAGCCTGTGGTTTTCGCTCTGACTCTTTAGATTCCCAGTGCAGCTCGACAAAGACTCTCTTTGAATTTTACTGAGAGTGGGAGCTGGCTTGTTTACAGCTTAACTCTTGAGGAGGCACACGGCGGGGGTAAGCAAACAGGGTTGTAGGGATTGACTTAGACAGAGGTTCCTCCAGACGTGCCACGGCTTTTTCCTCAGAGATAAAAACCAAGAGATTACAGATCAACAGTAAACTTCCTTAAGGTGAGGCCCACGATCTAATGACTCTTTTTGTTTTACAAGGCCCAGGGTGTGTTTGGGAAGGGAAGCTGTTAAGACAGCTGAGGTTTGGTGATATATTGTATTTGGTGCTGGTATGAGACAAAGGGATCCTTTGATTCCTGCTCATTTCTATCCCCTCAGTCGCATTGGAGGGGCCGTGCTATGAACTCATTAAAGGACCAGATGTACTTAAACCCCTTTGCAAATGGTTTTGTTGTTGTTGTTGTTGTTGCTGCTGCGTCTTAAAACCTGGGCACGTTCTGGGGCTCCCAACAGCAGTTTGGCCCAGCTGGGGAGGCTCAGGGGAGAGGCGGCTGGGTGGTCGGGGGCTCATCGAGCTGCTGGGAAAAGGAGTAGGTGGAAGTGAAACCATAGGGCTCCCTAAATGATGTGATTGCCTAAGGCAGTGGGTTACAGAGACAAAGGGGAATGAGGAAACGGTGGCTGCTGACGGCCTGTGGTGTTTTTGCTGAAGAACGGCTGTTGGTGGAGTATCTGCTCACTGAATGCCTGGTGATGCTGGTGCTGCTGCAGAGGGAAGACCCAAGGGGATCAGGTGCTTCTGGAGGGGTGCTCACTGGTGCTCGTCTTTGGTAGAGCAGCAGGATCTGCAGGTCCAACCTATGGGACCCTCCTGGCTCTGGCTCCCTTCTCCCCATGGTACAAGGAGGACTTTTCAGCCAGCCTCTTCCCCAATTGTGCTAGTGCTGTTGGAAATGCAGGTGTAGGGAGGGGTGGCGTGAGGGGTGACCAAGGGATGGAAGGGGGCTGTTACTGGAGGAAGGAAATGCTTTCTTTGGTGAGGATGGGCAGGACAGTGAGGAGGGAAGGAATCAGGATGTCTAATGTGTGTGGGAGGGTAAGGACAATCTAATTAAGGCACAAAGGTCTTTCTGGCCACAGCGGGGGTGAGGGCTGTCCCTGTGCTATAGAAAAGAGGAATATTTTGTTGGATGGTTGGGCTGGCAGTCAGGAAGGAGAGATGAAGGTCTCTGTCCCCATTACTCATCACTGCTGGTAAACTTCCTTTCCCCTTCCTGAGTACCCACTGAGATTACCCTGGCTCCCATCCCTTACAGCCCTACTGATATTTCCCAAAGCCATTCAGTGATGCAGATGCTTGTGAGGAGCTTCCAGCAGATCCAGACCAGTTGTTTCTCTGTCTGCCATGTTCAAACACATGTAGCTTTGTTGGACAAGTGGAAAATGCTCCTGCTCCATGTGAAGGAGCTGTGTATTTTGGCTTAGTGCCCATACTGTGGGACTCCTCCTGCAGGAGCTTGCTGTCTTCATACAGGCCTTGGGAAGTGCAGCTGGGCAGGAGTGGAGCCAGGCTGGAAGCATCCTTCAGGAGCCCAGGAGGTGGGGGTGCTCGGTGTGCTCCCTGCTATGGATGGGGTTGCAGCAGCCCCTTCCCACCTCCCCTGTGATCCCCTTGACCACATCTCCTAGGACAAGATGTCACTAACACATCCTAGCTAACTGCCAGGCTCTGCTGAAAGGTGAGGAAACATGCAGCTGTCAGTCTTGTGCCCTCTTCAATGCCTTCACTGAGTAAAAAGTTGCTGCGATGGATGCAGCCCATTTATCAGTATAGAATTGTTCGGTGCTGCTGTTGTAGAGAGAATGATCTAGACGGAAGGATACCTGTGTATTTTGTTTTGATCCTGTGACCTGTATCTCAACCTGCATTATACTCTTGCAGCTTTTTTCATGCCTGAGTGAGTTGGGAGGGTTTATTGTTTCGAGAAAATACATGGGTGATCCTTGGGCTGAGCACTTGAGGCAGGTGGGTTCAGCATGTGCTAATGCAGTGAGGTGCATGCTAGTGCAGTTTGCACTAGCATGAAACATCATGGCTTGGGCACTACAAGCAGCAGAGCTACACTAATCATTCTCTGGGGTGTAGCTAGCAAATAAAACCAAGTCTGGTAGTGCATGCTAATGCATCCAGACACAGGCTGTCCAGTCCAGAGCCTGTTCAAGTGCGTCTGGATAACACTACATCATGCCATGAAAGTGACCCTGTTCTTCTGCAAGGAAGAAAGGTGATTTGAAGAAAGAAGAGGGTTAATAAGTGGTAGAACAAAATCTTAAGGAAAATTTTGGATGAGAATAGAGAAATGGAGAGATAATTGGCAAGCAAAGAAGATAAAAGCCACAAAAAAGTTATGAAAATAAAGTATTGAGAACACAGATTGGCATGGAGACTGAAATGCAGAAAAGGAGGGAAGAGGCATTCTTTAGATGTCCTGCAGCTTAGACTACTTGAAGCAGAATAGTACATGTAAGTGATTTCTAGGGTAGCATGCACATTATGCAGTATCCTGTATTACTGGAATGGTGTTTGTAGCCCAACTGTTGATGCCTCCTGGGCTCTCTTTGGACTGTCAGCCCATATTTGTGGTTACTTCTGCATATGGTGTCCACGAACAGGTGGCAGCCTTCATCTTCATGCTCCACGCAGACTGAAGTGGGGTAAAAGCTATTCCCTCCTTGTAATTTTGAATGTATTCACAAAATGAACATGAAATGAAACGAGAAATCCAGAGGAGACTTCTCTGCATTTCACAGAACTCTCTTCCAAATATAGCTGAACAGTCAGTTTAGACTAACATTCACTTTCCTATTACTTTTTTCAGAGCAATTTGTAACATAGCAAAAAAAAACCCCAACATTTTAATCAGGACTATCACATGCTCTTGTGCTAGGTTTTTGGAGAAATGCTTTCAACTAGTGCAATAGCATTTAGACAGATACTGCCTATACTAATAAAAAAATCCTTACCAAAATTGATGGTTACCGTAAGCACAGTATGCCTGCCCATCTCTAAGAAGAATTAACAATTAGACCAGATGGCTAAAAGATAAATAATGATTCAGGAACACCAAGAAAGAAATTGAATACATTAATAACTGTGCTTCAGTCTTCTCCAAGTGCAAAACGATACACTGTGAATGTGTGTCTGTCTAATCTTCTGTAGTAACAGTAATTTTCAGTGCAGGCATTCTTTCTTTTAAGCATATGGTATATCAGGCTTTTCTTTCCAACAGCAGAGTCCCTGGTGGAGGGACTGTGTTGCTGTCACAGTACTAACACAGACATCCAAGACTGAGGAGTATGAGAAAAGCTTGATAGGCATTGTCAGTCATGTTCCTGTCTTTAGTTCTTTGTATAATGGATATTCTTTCTTTTTAAAAATACTTTATTATTCGGATTAGAAATGTGTATTTGACTGTAGAGAGTTCTGGTAATTATTACTTGGGGTGAAGGTACAAATAAGGTATATTCAGTTTCTGTAAGCAGAATTATATGTACCTTCCAAAGTGTCCTTCATCTTATGGCTCTTCATCCATAAGTTACTTAAGGATAGCTGTGGTGAGCTAGCTAAACCAGCCTTCTTATTATGAAAGAACACAGGAACTGTTTTTTCCCCACTTTGTTGTTAGGAACAGAATGAAGTAGTTCACACAGTTCAGTCTTAGATTTTTTACTAAAGTTTTACCCTTCCACCTTGCCTAATGATATTTTTCCTCTTATTTCAATCTGGAAGATGAGAAACTGTTGTTGTTTTGGTACAAGCAAGATTTACTTGATTTTTTTTTTTCCTGAATTTTTTGCAGATTGGGGGTTTGTGCAGAGCCTGAGGAAAAGGGCTGAGTGGGTAAGGAAAACATACCTCAACATTTTGTGTTCCCCATGAGCAAATTAATCACAGTTACAATTAAATATGCAATGACATTTGCAAAGATGTACAGTACAGTAGAACTGAATGTAACTCATTTTCAGCAGACTTGTTCTACATGAAATGTAAATACTAAAAGAGAATAAGACTTCTTTTTCCTCCTGGCATCCCTCAAGACTCCTTGCTAAAGTCTCCCCCAACTTACTGTGGGCCTGATCCTGATATGCTTATATGCAATTATTATACTCTCATAGTATAAAAGGAACTTAAAATGCAAATGTAAATAACTTACGCCAATATTAAGTGATGTTGTGATGCCAAAGCAGTGTAAGGAGGCCTCAGTGTAAATGAAAATCAGACTCTGTATGTTTATGTGTATTACACATCTGCAAAATATCTATAATATAGAACATAGCAGTTGTTTAATTTTTACCTAATTAGAGAGGCTTGAAAACATCTGGTAGTTGACACCAATCCATTTTTTCCATTGTATCCTTTCTTGGTAAGTTGGGAATGGAATACAATATATCCCATGAGATGTTCTTTAGTTTATGACAGGTGTGCATTTCCTAGCTGGTCATTGCATGACACTATTTGTTTCCCACAGATACAGCTGGAAATACATTTATTTGGCAGTGAGGAATTGCAAGGGAAAGAAAAACTGGTTTAGGAGGAAACTTACATCGGAGATGTAGATATATAACGTTTGCACAGAAATGTCAATGTGGCATTTCATAACTTTCACAGACATTTGCTTCGTCAGCCAAAATATCATAAATTTAATAAAGAGGGTTGGTGCATAATTTCCAACATTAGTATAAAAAGTAAAATGAAATGTATGTTGTCAAACTATAATCACCCCCCTAGCATACGTAACTATTTTTATTTAAGCTGTGAGTGAGTTACTCCTATTGTGCTTTCTGTTGCTTGAAGTAAGGGGAACAGTGAAGTTGGCTGACTGCTGGCCAGTGGGTGGTTTGGGCTACATGTGGGGTCCGTGGGCACGGGGACCAGAGAACTGAGCTTTTGCCTCCTTCCTCTTCCTAGGAGATGTGGGAGCCACTGGGACTGCACGAGAGAGACTCGGGCAAGAGCTTAACGTAACTCAGCATGGAGACTCCCATCTTCTGATTAAAGAAAGAGCAGCTCTAGCCGTGTTGCTCGCACAGCATGCTTTGCTTTAGCAATAGCATTGGTCTGGCACTTTTAGTCTAGACTAGTAAACTCAACAGGGCCAGACCAGTACCTGGCCCTGAGGCCAATATATGTGGAGCAGCTCATAGCTATGCGATTAAACTCTTACCCTCCGAAACAGTCGTGCAGACCACCTATTAGCAATGGACCCAAGTTAACTTCCAAATTCTGCCTGGAAATAGTTTGAGAGTGTTCCCCATAGCCTAAGTCAAATCCATACCAGAAGTGAATGATACACACACAGCCAAATTATAGTGCCTGGGAGCATCCCCTTGTGTCATTTACTGGTATAGGCATAATCCAAATGTTCCTGTTTCATTTATTGTTCTTGACTTGGAGTTTGCCTAAAAAAGCTTATGAGGACAAATACAAGCTAGTGAAAATTTCTAGTTTGCTTAGAGTTCATGGCATAAAAAAGGTGATTTCTCTAGCCCAGGACTTTTTTTCTTGTAATACTTCTATTTTTTTTTTTTTAACAGGAAGCTATCTTTTATAAAACTCCAACAAATCTTTTAGAATGGAAAATGTCACGCGGCCCCTTGCTATATAAAAAGATGTAGGACGTGTGTGTGTTTCAATCCCATATGAGTGCCTCATGAAGCATATGCACTCAGATTGCAGGTGGTGTGATCCTACTGCTGTGTAGCCCAGGCTCCCTCCTTGCCCTCAACCAAGGGAAACTACTATGCTTAGGATTTTTCCCCTCAGATGCATGAAGGAAGATGATTGATTTTCTGTATTGGATTTGGCACCAAAAAAAAAAAAAATCCATCAAAGCTGTGTAATTGGGAAGGGATTTTTTTCCCCCATATGGAATATGGAAGAACCTTAACTCCTGGTGGGAACAGGCCCAATTCATATGCTGCTGGCTATAAAGAAGTGAGGTTGGTGTAGGCTTCTTATTATTATTTTTCTCTGAACAGTTCATGTTTTCTCTGACTTCAGATTTCTTTTTTGAAGTTTAAGCTTCTGTCATTCCTCTAAAGTTGTTTCTTGCCCTGAACAAACCAAAAAGCCAGTGCTTAACCTGATGACATTGTCAAAATGGATTTATGGATTTGTTTACTAACCAGGATTTAGAATGGGATGAAACAAGTTTGCCTCTGGGAATGGATATGAGTGATGCTGTTTTCTGAGAGCTGATTTTTGTCACAATTTTTTTAAAATGGATTGCTAATAGAAAATGATTTGTAACTAATGGAAATTGAGGGTAAAAAGCTATGTTCTTATATAAGCTCTGAAAATGGCAGCCTGGCATTTCTAAAGCCGGGAGGTGAAACATAACCGCTCTGTGAAAAGCATTTCCTCTTTTCTTTTTGGCATGTTTTCACTTATATCCAGGGTGGTCCTGAGTATTTGTGGGCTCAGGAAGAACAGGAAAGATTTCTCAACAAATATTCCTTTCCCTCCCATTTCCCTCTTCTTTCTTTGTTTCTTCTTCTATATTTTTTTTGCATTTTTCCACTCTCTCCTATTGTGACCAGGTCTGAAGAGTGGCATCTCAACCATTTCCCTAAGAATAAGCCCTGTATCCACAGGAGGCACCACGCTCAACCCTCCGCCTCACCAGAAAATGCGCTGTCGGCATGAACTGTCTTGGGCTGGTGCGTGGCAGCAGCTGGTGGTGGCTCCCTGGGGGCTCAGAGCCTTGCTGGGGGGCTCTGCTCCTGCTGTTCCCCGTGTGCCCCCTCTGCCTGCCCCAGGAGGAGGGGACATTTTGCACTGTGTTGCCCCCTTCTTCAGGGGGCAGGGAGCCCACAGCAGGGATGAGGCTTTCTTTCCCTCCGCCCTGTTCCTTGCAACTCCACTGATAGTTGGTCATTTTGGTTATTTTGTTTGGTTGGTTCATTGCTGCTCAGAATTGCGCTTACAGCTTTAGCTTTAGTGCAGTGAGTTTTCAAGTCTCTGACTGAATCTTCTCCCAACTGCTTTTCTCAATCATTGTAATCTAATATTCCCTGGCTTCTACATTGAAAATTTCAGGCCTTGTTTCTTCCAAAATACACATATTAATGCTATTAAACCCCCCCAGACCTTAAACCCTGCTCAGTGACTTCAGAAAATGAAGGTTTTTATCCATTGTGGGAGGAAAAGAAAATCTTGCCACTTCCATTTAATAGTATCACAGCCAAACCCAATGATGTGAGAGAGCACATTGGCATTGAACTAGCCCTTGCTGAGGAGAAGCACATTCCAGAGGAAATTGATTTTCATGTCACCAACTTACACATATTTTGAAAATTAGGTTCTGAGCCACAGGGTTCACAGCTGATTTATTTGTCTTTATTTTTTTTGCTAAAGTTGTTCGAATGGATTTCTAGTGAAAGAACAAGTTGCCTCTGACACGGACTGAGGAAAGGCTCATGCAAAGAATGTATAGTGCAGCGCAGCATGTAAGTGGAGGTCCAAACAGCCTTGTGGAATACCTAAGAACTGTTGATGGCAGCGTATGACTAAAGTCCAGCAAAAACCACTGGGATTTGTAAAGCCTAAAGCTGGAAGGTGATAATGTGGTCTGCTTTCTGTATTTCACAAGCTGCTGCACTTCATCCCGTTATCCATGTTGAACTTAGTGCTTCCTGTTTAAGTTAAACATGCCTTCCAAAAAGGCATCCGGTTTTGATCTGAAATTAAGCAAGGGTTGCTTTGATAACTTTTTTTTCGATGATTGACAAAGTCCAAACAAACGATTACTTTTAATTTAACTTTATCTGGCATCAGCTTCTGACCACTGGGGATTGTGCTCTTCGATTAATGAGCCTGCTATTTTTCCCCATGATGTATCTGTGCTACAGCCATGTCACTTGTCAGTCTTCTCCTTGGTAAGCTCAGTCTTTATGTCTGCCTCTTGGAGGTATTTTCTATACCTCAAACCCTTTCTTTTGTACCTTTCACAATCCTTTTAGAGATGCAAAATGTGGATTCTAGCCAGCATCTTAATATGTTACTGTGTATCTCCTGGTAGTTATGTCAATTAAGAAAATAAATTCTTTGGCATAACATATAAAAGTTGAATGCATTCAATGAATAATCTCCATATATATTAATTGAAAAGTATGAATCCTGTCAGTTTCAAGTGAAACTTCCAGCTGGTGACAGCTTGCCTCCTGTCACATCAGTACATATATGGCTGGTACTGGTTTTGCAGGATTCTGTAACCATTTTAGCCTATGCCAGAAATATTTTTTTCATGAAACTGCTACATGCTTTAAATTAAAAATTTCTGTTCACCACATACTGTGAAATGTTCTCGTCATGTTCTCATCAGCATTCATAAGGTGTTTGAAATTCTGCTGGTTCTTTTTTTTTGAAAAAAAGAAGATTCTTCTAGTCTAAATTGGTTTTTATTTGTATTTTCTTTGATAACGTGCTTTAGGGATGGAGTGAGAGAAGAGTAGAAAAGCCTAGAAGAAGGTACAGATAACTCCTTAACTGGTGCGGTTGTTTCCTCTCGGGCTGGAAACTGGTGATAATAAAGGTGTCATTCCCATGCTGACGACCTTCTCTTAGCTCAGATGACTTCAGTCTTGTGGAATCTCCCATACTTCTTGGCAGCCGAAGGGAGATAATGCTCCTCACCAAAGAACCCCTTTGCCTTGTCTTGCTTTCCTTAGCTGGCAGTGCTTTGCTTATCAGTACCGTTTCACTTACTTAAGAAGGCGTGCATCCATGGGATATAAACTTGGCAATGGTTTTGATAATTGCTGTTCGTATTGCACATGGTCAGTGCTTTTCCTTGTCATTACTGGTCTCCTAATTGTGTCTGGAATTCTGCAAATGTGAGGAATTCAGGGTAGACCTGGCTTGGATTTTTCAGGGCAGTTGCACTTTGACCCTTTTTGGGAGATGATTGAAGGGGACTGCTGGAGTTATTAGTTTCCTTTATCCCTCCTTGCCCCCCCTCCTCCAAATAAGCCCCCCTAAACTATTCAGTGCGAGATGTCTGCTTGCACAGCAGAGTTAGTGCTAGGAGAGCATGGCAGTGACTCTGTGGGTAATGTATTCATCCCAGTTATTAAAGAAAATAGACTTCTTGTGAAAGAAATGTTGTAGAGATATGGATAACTTGCTAAGGGCTGCATTTCTTCCATGAGGATGCGTAGGAGAGAGATTTTATTAGCGGTTCATGTCTGTCTCCCCACTCCCACTTGGAGGTTGCTCTTTATTTTTGTCAGCATGTTGTATTCTGCACATGCCAAATCACTGTTTCTTTGTCACTTACAGGTAAAGTTCAATCTTCTGGTGATTTGTGTATTGGAGCTCTTGCGGGAATGTTTGTAAAACTAGTTCGCTTGGGTTTTAGCTCTTTTCTGTGATTGAAGGCATGAACTAGGCAGATGTTCATGACACACATCCCACGATGTGCTCAGTGACACTACCCAGGGAGCCACAGGGGCTGTGTGTGACCTCTTTAAAAAAATATGTGCCTGGAAACTAGCAGAAGGTGCTCAGGATATTTGTGTCCTAACATCTTGGGTCCATTACTGCCTAAGTTATGTGACTACTCAGATTTTAAGTTTTGCAACATTGAAAAAATGAAGTTACTATTTTGATCATGTTTAGGAAGAGGCTTCTAGAAATGTGGTTGACGTGACTGAGCAGATCCCAATGTATGACATTATTTTTGTGTTTTCATTAATACTTTGTTTTAGTCTCGCTCAACTGAGCTGCTGAGGGCTGATGTGTGAAGTGACCCTGATTCTTCAGTTTGGAGAAACTCAGGAGATGCTTGGTGCTCCCAATTGCCATGTACTTCTGAAGGAGCCTGGTAGTTTGGGTTCCCTACCTTTCACCTCCTGGGTCTCAATGTAAGACCTAAAAGAAACCTATTTGTTTATTGAAGTCATATGTTAGTCTCACTCTGTGGTTTTCTTCCATGAAATGCATATTGGAACTAAGATGGTTAAATTAATACAACCTTGTGCTGTCCTCATTTGGTATGACAGTGATCTGAGTAGATTACCTGTAAGTAATCCTTGCCTCAAACTGTGATACTATAGCCCATAATAAAGAGCATCATAAAACTGACATCGCTTAGCCAATGTTTTTCTTTAGACTTAAATGATGGTTTGTATATGCTTCAAAGAGAGAATTCCTCCTATTAGAAAGGCTGGGAGAAGCCACCTGGAAAGTAAACTCATCTACAAGTGCATGTTTTGAGCCTAGGGTAGTTAAATCATTTAAAAAGACAGAGAGAGGAATAGGGTAGAAAAAATAAATGTGTACAACTCCTCTATCTTGTACATTTTGCAAGCAACAGCCAGAGGGATGGCTTTGACCTTAAAGTGAGGTTCACTTACAGCACCATGGATTTATCTTGCCTGATAGTTAATACTGTTAATATTTATGAAGAGTGGGTTGCTTATCCAGAACATTTGTTTCCTTTCTAAATAAATCACAGTGTTAAAGAGCCAGTCTTGTAACATGCAGAGTGATGGAGTGTTGTTCTGAATACAATATAAATGTATTTTTTTCCATAGCTGAAAAGGAAATATGTATTTTCAGTTTGACTCTAATCTGTTTACATCACAGTAGCATTTGAAATTTCTGGCTGGAACCTCCCAGTTCATTCCCTAGAATGAACTTTGTTATACTAAACATTATTTAAATATTTAATATCGTATTAGTTAAATTCTGGTAACAGGCAGTCGCAGATGACTGTACACAGGCACATAAAGAAAGAAGAATGAAATAATTTGCCCAAAGCCATAAAATAACAAAAGATTGGCAGAACTCAGACATTTAGATTTATTATCTGGTCCCTTGCACCTAGACCCAGTTGCTGATTGACTGTTATAAATATATGTCTCTCTAGGAGAGTATTTGATGAACTTCCTCTCTGATAGCCGGACTACAGTAGCTGAAAGGGGCTTTTTTTAGTTACATGCAAACAAGTGCATAAAGTATTAAAAATGCAAGCCATGGAATAGCTCTTTGGAGTTTCATGCAGTTCACTTAAATATCAGAAAACGCAACTTTAGTAAGGGGCTTACTGCTGTATAGCCTCAGGAGTAAAAAACCAAGCACTCCATAGCTAGCTCTAATAGTGTTCCCTTTTAAGATATTGACTAGTTCATTTATAGTTACTTTGCTTTTTGTAACGGGGATAATGTCAATGACGAATGTTGTAAGAAAAACCCACTGTTTTTAGAACTTCTTTACAGTAGACTATTATACTTGGTGTTTAATGTTATAAATAGCAAGTTGATTTCATATGGGGAGAATTTACTTTGCATAAACATTTTTAATGTGGGAATGATAAATTGAGAATAAATGGTTCTGGGTTTGCATCCAGCTTAGAATGAAAATACAGAGAGAAAAAATGTGATGGAAAGGAGTAATGAGAGCACAGGAGAAAGATGAAGGAATGACAACAGCAACCCGAGACAGAATGAGAGACACCCTGTTGGGCAGAAGGGAACAAACCTAAATCAGCTGGCCAAATTTATTTATCTATCCATTTATTTATTTATTTAGCTGAGAGCCGTATAGTCTTTTCATAGGCAGCATATATAAGTCAGGAAAGAAATATGTCATAGGCTATATGAAATTAATTTGCAGGCCATATCTGACCAATATACCATCTTTTCCCCATTCTTGACCTCAGTTAAAACCTGCCTACTAAAAGTATCTACATTTCTTATGGGAGAGAAAGCGAGGTTGCCTTGTGCACTCTGCACGTTCTGAGTAGCGCGTACTCTTCCCCTGTGCCTGGCCTTCTTGCTGTGGGAGATAATGCAGGTTTCTCCCTCACTGGAAAACCAATGTTTGTATTGGATGGGACTCAGGGCAGGGAACTCTGTGTATAGGCATTAATTATAGGAATCAGGTTCATAAACTCTCCCTGTTAGAAAATTAAACACAGGTTTCAATTTTTGCAAAGCTGCCATTTCCTCCACACCTATTTTCTTATTGCAAGAGCGTTGTACCAATTTTCTGTGGATTAATGGGTGTCAGTCCGTATTTAATAGCAATACGGTAAGTCAGAGTCTTTCAAGCCTTTTAAAAAGGTCCTTGTTTGTTTCCACAGCTTCAGCGGTTGCTCCTAAAATTCTCTGAAGTGGAACAGAAACAGCAATATTATCCTGGCGTTTTACCGCAACGCTTGCTGATGCTTGTTGAATTAGGAAAGCCTGAACACAGAGACTGTTTTAGGACTATGGACAAGATGAGTCCCTTCTCGAATGGTGCCCACAGGGGACGGCATGGGGAGGACAGCAGTGGGAGCCAGGGCTTGCGCTCCTGCAGAGGACCGTGGGGTGAGCCTCGCTGGTGAGCCGTGACTGCAGAATAAAGAAGAGGTAATGCTGTGTTTGGCCACATGATGAGTTGTCAGCGCATCGCTGGCTAGTTCAAGCTTGTGAGTGGATGTGTTACATGCAACTTTGTTGGATTAATAAAGCTAAAGGAAGGCAAAGACCAGGGACTTTGGATGAGGCTGAGTAAGACCCTAAAAGGAGAGCTACTGGCAACCTGTGGTTTACTTTGGACATCCTCACTAATAGGAAAAGGCAAGGAGCTTTCATTTCTTAATTCTTCTAGCGTGTAGTAGAGAGGTGGTTGTTAGGCAGGTGCGTTTCAACCAACCATATTAACTCAGGTGCTGCAGTCTCTTCTATAAAGCACGTTGCTGTAGAAGAGTTGGTACATGAACTGAGGAAACTTTGTCATTGTGCCACTAAAGCTAAGCATGTCAGCTCTTGCTTTTATATTGTAATCAGTATGTCACTGTAAATAAGGAAAGAAAAAATTTAGATTAAAAAACACCACAAAACTGACTTTTTCTTCCTTCCCTATACTGTCTGAATCAATTCCTGTCACACAGATGTGTAATTCATCTTCCTTTTAATCAAGTGCAAATTACAAAATGAAAGGCAAGGTATTAAGCTCTTTTCTCAAACTGCTGAGGTGATTAGGTTCCAATTTGATGTTTTAATTTCCTATCTCAGGAGTTTTAGTGTTTTGCCTTAAGAGGAATGCCTTAAAAGAGTTAGCTCTAGAATTCCCTAGACTCTCACAACACCATTCACGAGTCTGCATAACCCCAGACACTATGCTGGCTTCCAGCTTGTGCTTTTGACAGCTGTTTTTAGGTTGTCATATTTCTGCCTTTGAACACTAGCCCAACTGAGAGCCAGACTGAAAAAGCTGAAGCTGCTAATCAGTATTTTGCCTCATGTGAGTGCAGATGATCCATCCATAGTTTGTGGCTTAATGCATAGTGCTCCCCCTGCGGATGGGGTCTGAGCTTGGCATGCAGTGCTCGTCATCAGCCTTTTCCAGAGACCCATTTCTTTCCGTGCATTGTCAGGGTAGCAGCGTGGCTGCCAGTGCTGTCACCTCCAGCATCGTCCCGTGCAAGGTGTGGCATCCTGTGGCTCCCATGACAGGCCTTCTCACCCTCTCAACTGAGGCATTGTCACCATCTCACTCCAGTTCGGTAAAGTTTAAGGCTCAGATCCTTTATTTGGGGTGATCGATGGTTGTAAACACCTTCCACCACTCCCAAGATCTGGTATCTTTGTTTGGTTTGTTTCCTGCATTACATTGTAGAGACTCAAGCCTACTTTGATGCCTCATCATCAAAGACAGGAATCTTACCAGGAAGGCAGCAGGGGTTCCCTTTTTCATCACTCACTCAAACCTGTAACTGCTGGTTCGCTGCCCCTTCTGTGGGGCCGTCTGCGAAAAAGGATGCTGGATTTCACAGAGCCCCTGAAGCAACACTAACCCGCTCCCTTCCAGCACCCTGGGAAGGCGGAGGGTGTCTGTCTTGTGGCCTCTGAGTAACTGCTGAGTGTCATCTGGTGTGAACTGTGGAAATGGGACACTTCTGAGTCTGGCCCCGCTGAAACTTGGAGGGAAACTGGAGGCTGCTGATACCTGACCAGGCAGAAACACTCCTTAAACCAAAAAGGGAAAACAGTAGAAGGGAACCTTCTTTTCGAAATGACTGGTAAAGTACTTGACATATAGTGATTTTTCAGACAATTCAGTCAAAGGAAACAATATCATGAAACATGGAATGGCACAAGATATGAAGCACAAGTGATATGCTTTTAAGTAAAGATCAAAGACCCTGAGAACAGTTTGTAAATGATTTAAAATGAAGAGTCAGGCTATTGCATCTGCAACAGCTAAATTGAATCCTGGGTGAGAAACCAAGTGGAGCTGGAATCAGGATTAGTAACAGAAGGCTGTATCTGGGTTAGCCAGAAAGGTGGTGTAACAGGAGCTCAGCTGTTGATGCTGCGATGTGATGCCTGCACTGCACACCGTTTGGAGGTTTTGCTTTGATCTAGCTCTAGTCTGGGCCTTTGGACTGAACATCCATTAGCACATTGAAGGCACTGCAAGGAGTTCAGCATCTATGCTTCCATCAGCCAAACAAAATGCGGGAAGTGAAGACACTGAGAGACTCGCTGCCGAAATGCACTGCGTTAGGGTGTTGGTTCAGAGCAGAAAGCATGCTGGGACTGTAGTGAGAGATAAAGAGTAGTACCTGTCAAGCAAAATAAGTCCCTGTATACAGCTCAGGGGCAGGACTCCGAACTGGATCCACAGAGCATCTCGGTGGGGTGGAGGAGGCAAGGTGTGTGGAGTGCTAGTCCAGGCTCCACACAAAAACAGTGCAGGTAGCTACATGTGCTGAGACAACATGAGCCAAGACAATGCCCAGCTTTTGGGAAAAGAAGCTAAGACTCCAACAAATTCTATCATTTTGCAAGGTGGCAGGCAAAGATCCTTCTCTTGGAAAGCAATGTTATCTGCCTATTAGTAATCTGAGCTCTGGAGAGCGTTGCGCAAGATGCTAGACACTTTCAGTTCAAGAGCAGAAGCCAACACTATGGCAGAAACAGTGATATTAACACTAAACAGCTCCAGTCCAGTCCATCTTGCTTTTCTCTCCTGTCCCCACCTAAAGCGAAGACAGAGAAGAATAAGTGTATAAAACCAAGGGCTTTCACCTTTTCACAAAGAAAAGAGAAACAAAGGAGGACATGCTTTGGTAGCATGGAGTCCCGAAACTCTGAGGGAAGTATTTGAAGAATATTGTTGTGGAAAGGTGAACTTTTTCTTTACTGTGCAATAAATAGTGAAAAAGGCCAGCTACTACATAATTGGGCCACTTTCAAAAATTTAATTTCTCCTAATCCTCAAAAAAAAGGCTAAAAAGAATGGCTATTCTTTCTTATTATTACAGGAAAAGATGGTAATGTGCAAGTTTTCCTGTAGCCCTATCTAACAAGCTGGCAGAAAGTAAACTCAAAATCAGTTAAATACTTATGGAAACTACTCTGAAGTTGCACAGTTACACTGCCAAATGATACCTGGGAAACATGGGCTGTTGTTGGTTAACTTTTCTTTTTTAAACAAAAAGCCCAAATCAAGAATAGCTGCACTGCCTAAAAACTGGTGATAGAAGCAGTGGGGTCAGTTATTTAGAACTAAATGAACTACTGACATTGCCCCATGCCCACACACACACACAAGACTAGGTATGCCTAGAGCTTCGTATGATGTGGTATCCTCCAAGCTGCTGCTCCTGCGTGAAAATGATGTAGATACCTATGATTGATAGAAAATAATGCAAAAAGCAGGGGTGCTGAAAGAGGTGGTGGTGATGAGCCCTGATTATGGTGCTAGGGACAACATTTTTTCCACACCCCTGTGTTTAGCTGTTTTGCCTAGCAAGGTCTGAGAGAGAAAACTGCTCCATCAAAGTGGTTTCACAGAGCCAGAGCACATTGTGTATGAGAAGTAATGGGCTCTTACAGTTCCAGTGTCTGGAAGGAAACTCTCGAGTCCCCACAACTCACAGCAGAGTAGCAGGTCTCCTCAGGACTGTAGGATGCCATGGGAAGAGGCCAGCCTCTGTTCCAGGAGCAAAGCGGCCCAATTCGCTATGGTGAACTGAGTATACCATTTCCAATTTTGGAACAAGCTCGGTTGATGCTGGAGTAGGGGATCATGCACCATAACCCACTGCACTGTGCAGACACATCCTTTAGGTACTGACCCTTTCAAGGTAACTACTGAAACACCCTGCTTAGTCACTCTGCACTTGGACTGAAATAGCAGAGCTAAGATCTATGGATCCAAGCTAAACTTCACTGAAAGTCCCAGGTCAGAAATGAACTAAAGTATCAGGATTGAACTTGATTTAGCTGATGCTCTGGCAGACTTCTATAGGAGAGCTGCTTAATGGAAAAAAGAGTGTAAGGCCATGTGTGCCAGTTACAAAGGGTCACTGAGTTATGTGGTATATTAGGTATCTGTCTCATCACGTCCTGTGCACTTTGTTGATGTTATCGAAGACCTTTATAGTGGGGTGTAGATGTATGTAGACCTAAAGTATATTGCTGTGTTTGTAAGTGAAGGGAGGTAACCATGCACGACACAAGACAAACGCTAACTGTGTACCTCTGTGTGTGCTCAGCAAATAGCTAGGATTCCTTAGGGGTTTTGGGAGATGGATACATTCCCTGGTGTTTTTGACAACAGTGTGCTAACAAAAGGGAAAAAAAGAGAAATAAGAGGTTTAAAACTGTCGCTTATGGACTTGAAAGTGTCACCTGATGAAGCATTACAGATTTTCCTGGAAGCCTTTCATGGCTTTATTCAAATTTCACAGCAGCCATACCAAATTAAGCAAAAAGGAAATAAAATTTCAAAGGGAGCCATCTTTCAGTAGTATATGCTGAATATTCTTCTGAATGGAAAGACCCTTCTTCTCCCTTGTTTTAATTTAGCAGGGGAAAAACTGATATTCCTGCACTTATTCCTGCAAATAACTGGGGTAGCCTGTAGCTACCATCCTGTAGCTGTTCCAACAGAACTTTGCAGTGAAACAAATTGCTAAACCAATGTATCCGGAATATTTGTTCTGGCAATAATATTGATTTGACTAAAGCTTGGTAAATCTGCCTTAGATTTCTAAGGAAACTAGTCCTAGATTTCTGTTAGTTTTATCCTGATACAGGAAATACAGACATCGGTATTTTGAGCAGACGTCTTTGAGGTTTTCGACCACTTGCTCACTGAAAATAACTTTTTCAGTGATGTTGTTAGCAGTGTTTCTGACAAAGTCATTTTCTCTGAGCAGCTATAAATGTGACCCATGAAAATCCTTTTGGTCCAAATTAGGTACTGAATAATGCATATTTATAAATAATGCATATAGATAAGGGAGGAATTAAAAACTCTTTCAGAGGCCTGTCAAAAAGAAAAGAGACTTTTCTCCTTAATGTGTTGGAGTGAAGTTGATAGTAACCCTATAACTTGAGATGTAGTAGCATTACAATGACACAGGACACAACTAGAAACAAGAAGTAAAAATGAAACAAAACTGCCAACAGAAGCTCTAATTTCTAAATTTGCAGGTATTGCCTCATTTGACATGCACACAAAGTAGCCAGTTTTCAATGGTGATGTTATTATATGTTGTGCAGAGCTATAATACTTTCTGCTCATGCCTCTTTGGTAGTTCCTCTTTTTTCTTCTATGCTGTTTCTGAGATAGATTGAAAAAGAAGTGTAGCAACATCCTAAATATTTCAGCATAATGAAATAATATTATGATTTGAAAGTTGAAACTCGTGGTTTTGAATTCGGAAATCCTGGGGACTCAGATTTGTGGTTTGTGAAGTTGTCTTATATGCTATACTGGGTTATTACGAGAGCTTGCATTTTTCTTTAATATTATATTTCACTGATTAAGAGATTCCTTCACTTGATACATTAAAGAAGGGGTGAAATTAAATTAGCTTAACTCGCTGAATTTAGGGATATACCTGTCATGATGCCAGTGTTCCAGGTTTTCTACCTTTCTTTTTCATTGACTATAAAGTTGATACTGAAGAATTTTTCAAATGTTGATGGCCAAATCTTTGCTTGTGTGAGACTTCTTACTGTGGACCCCCATCCTGAGAGGCTGATTTTTGTGTCAAGCTGATACTGGGGAAACTCACTTTTGACAGGCACTCCAGACATTACAAACTGAACGAGTTTTCTTCAATCAGTCTCCTACTGATCTTTCAAAGCTGCGTCTAGACTTTTCTGTTGGGCATACCACGCATGCCCTGGGGTTCTGGTCCACACGTCGCTACAGAACTTGCCTGACCTGTGTATTTGAGTTTCCTTTCTGTGGAAAGTGGGGAATGATGTTGTGTGTTCAGGTTTTGTCCTGATAGGGAATTGGCTGGGGCATGGAGCCAAATGCAAAGCAAGGAAATGTTCTCAAGTTCCCTGGTCAGATATAGCCTGAGACCTCACCTATGAGAGTGAGTATTTATCCTGTATATATATACATATGTATATATATATACACACATCTCTAACGTGAGGTCCTTAATGAGCAGCAGTGGATTATATTGTCTGGCATTTCCATTTGTTTTTACATTGCTAGAAATCCTGAGATAGTGGTTCCTTTAAATTACCCAAAATTCTCTAATGTTTTTCATATTTAAGCAACTAAGACAGGTGATTATAGCTTTTGAGATACCAAGTTACTTATCTGAAATTAAATTAAAGTTGCTTTCCTAGCTGCTAAATCATGTGGAGTGTCTAACTCATGCATGCTTTCTTTTAAAATGTTGGTCATTTTATTAAAAAATTATGATGTAAATAGGCTGAATGGGGACAGTAGATTAAATTTTCTTGTAAAGTTGTCCCAGAGGCCAGAATCCCCTGCCTGTGCAGAAGATAGTATTTTTATTGTTATTGCAGGTGTTATAAAAGAGCATAGTTTTGATAGCACTAATAGCTCTGCTGCCTGTCCTCTCTTGCTGGGGATCAAAAGGTCACCTGAGCTTTGTGGGCCTCTTAGACCAGGGTGGCAAAGCTGTGCTAGTTTTTGTGGCCCACTATACATTATTACACTATTATTACTATACAAGCTGCCCGGCGGAAAAGGACCTGGGGGTGCTGGTCGACAGCCGGCTGAACATGAGCCAGCAGTGTGCCCAGGTGGCCAAGAAGGCCAACAGCATCCTGGCTTGTATCAGGAATAGTGTGGCCAGAAGGAGTAGGGAAGTGATCGTGCCCCTGTACTTGGCACTGGTGAGGCCGCACCTCAGATACTGTTCAGTTTTAGGCCCCTCAGTACAAGAAGGACACTGAGGTGCTGGAGCGTGTCCAGAGAAGGGCAACGAAGCTGGTGAAGGGTCTAGAAAACAAGTCTTATGAGGAGCGGCCGAGGGAACTGGGGTTGTTTAGTCTGGAGAAGAGGAGGCTGAGGGGAGACCTTATAGCTCTCTACAACTACCTGAAAGGAGGTTGTAGTAAAGCGGGTGTTGGACTCTTCTCCCAAGAAACTAGCGATAAGACGAGAGGGAATGGCCTCAAGTTGCATCAGGGGAGGTTTAGACTGGACATCAGGAAAAATTTCTTTACTGAAAAAGTGATTAAGCATTGGAACAGGCTGCCCAGAGAGGTGGTGGAGTCGTCAACCCTGGAAGCATTCAAAAACCATGTAGACGTGGCACTCCAGGGCCTGGTTTAGGAGGCATGGTGGTATTGGGTTGATGGTTGGACTTGATGATCTTAGAGGTCTTTTCCAACCTTAATGATTCTATGATTATGGTTTACAAGACAGTATGGTTTACAGAGAAATGTCATGCCAAGGATCACATGTGGCCCTCTTGACCTCTCAACTCGAATGAGTAAACTCCCTTTCAAGCTGGATTATTTGCAACAGACTCTAGCATGAATCTAGGATGAACGTTTAATTGCTCTTCCTCTGCTGTGAGATGCATAAATTCTGCCACACTTCCTACAGGAGTGTACAGTATGTAACAAAACATTATTTTGATAATTCCATGGAAAAGGCCATGACTTTTTACGGTTGACCACAGCTTTTTACTGTTGGGTTTCTCGGTGGATGAAATACTGACTGGTTTGAAGCTAGTGGAAGGTCTCTATTTAACCTCAGTGAATTTTATGCATGGTAGAATTTTTTCTTAATGAAACAATTTTGTCAAATTTATCAGCCAGCTGGAATTCAAACATGAGAATTGTATGTAGTGTTAATTTAGTTCACATGGTACAGAACATGAAAAGGCAACAAGGGGAACATAATTCTGCTAAATCCCAAGTAGCCAAAGAGGACAACAGACAGTTCATCTGATTCTGCATACCCAAGGTGTTAAGTTATAATAGAGGTATGATCCCACCATACTCTCCATACATTCTCTTGACTAATTTACAGCTATAAATATATAGCCTGAAGTCTTCATCTTACAATATCACTATGGTCTGGATATAATACTTGAGGCCCCTACTTTTCTTGCTCCTTGCTAGGTATCTGTCAGCGAACATATACTGATCTGCATGGTTAAGTCCCTGTTCCTAAAGGATTACCTTAGCAAAGCAGTTCAAGTGCTTCAATTAAACCAATAATTCAGATGCCTCTTGTTCTCACTTGACAAGCAGAGCTTGACCTGAGTCTTGGTGGACAATGGAAGCTGATATTTTGTGAAGAATCCCCATCCAGTATCTGCCTAATCTAGTTTATACGCAAACATGATGTGCCTTTTCTCTTGCTCTCTCCCCCTGAGCAACTCAATTAAGTCTTTCATACCTAATCCTGCTTAAAATACAGAAACTAAGCTGTGTGGCACCTGAGAGCCCGCAGGTGTTTTGGAAGAATCTCTCACTACTGCCATGTGGGTGGAGCACTGCACAAAAATGCAGTTGTAACCATCTTTTGAACATTTGGTTGGCAGGGTGGGGAATGCCTGTTTCAGGTGGTGGCTAGATTACACACCTGGGAAATGAGGGACCTGTGCTCTGGAGTCCTGCTTTTGCCAGGAGTGTATCCCATCTATAGATCCTCCCTCCAGGATAACCTGGTTGCGGGACTACGCGGAAAGTCATGCGGGCAGGCAGGGAAAGCCAGCACTGCCTCTGCAGCTGACTGGCCAGGAGTCCCTGAAAGTTTAGGAGTCCGCAGCACCTAACTGGTAGGTATGAAAGCCAGTTTACTGGGTTATGTTCTCTCTTGAAGCCACTCTGTAGCATCCTCATAGATGCTGGTTATGGCTGAGCCAGCCTGTTTGGGCCCACTCCATTTGAAACTCTGTTTCCAGCAGCCAAGGGTATAAGAGCAGGACCAAGAAAACTAATACTATATTTTTCGGTGATGGAAGTGTGCAACAGGGTGGGCAAATGTCATGTCTCCAAACCAGTCTTAACAAAGTTTCAACAGAACTACCTTAAAAATACTGCCGACAATATCTTAAATGTAAATATTTCATTTAAAAAATAAGTGCATCTTGGTTCCTTCTATTTCTGTTTTAAGTGATGGTTAGGTACATAGGATTAATTTGTTTAACTAATTTTCCTGTTACAATGGTATAATCTAATCCAGGTAAAGATACACAGCTCTTCAAAGCTTTTAACATTTGCTTTCAATGTTAACTCATCAGTTGTGGTTAGAAAAATAACTCTTCCAGAAATCTGATCTGCATTGCTTCCTTTTGCAGTGCTCTTGGCTTCTTTCAGCTCTCTTCCAAACCTGCAATAATGGCGTTCCTCTGTTATTCATATTTGCTTTCACAAATCCTAGCTAAAGAATGCAAGAGAGCAAGCAAGCTCTCTTCTAAATCAACAGTGACTTGAACTGAATGGAGCAAAAATACCATTCTGCTACATTCTTCTGTGAAGTGCTTTCATTTAGCTCTTGTTAATTAAGACCATCAAAATTCTGAAATTGCACTTATGTTGAAAATGTAGTTCTCTTTCACTAAATATTATTAGGAATAACCTCCAGGAATAAGAAAAAAAATAAAATTAAGCCTTCAAAGTGGCATGGTTTACTTTGTAAGTAAAGTACCTAAGATGGTAGTTCTAGTATTTTGCCTGATATCATTCTGTAAAGGAAATATTTTTTAGTCAAAACCATTCTTATACTAACTTAAGGCAAATAATCAATAACACTAATAACGTACTCTTGCACATTACTTCAAAACAAGTTTAAACAGGGTGCAACAGTACATTAAATGCATCACAGCTGTTATATATACTCTTGAGTTTCAATTTACTTCTGTTACAGTAAAACCAGTTTTTTATAAATGGATGTTTCATGCTTTCCATTCTAATGTATGACATACAGTGAGATTCACATTTCCCTTACATAATGGTTTTGCCACTGTGAATTCTTATCACAGCTGTTGAACAGTGACTCCAGAGCAGATAATTCCAGCAAAGACAATATAAAATCCATGACAGCTTCATATTCAAATTGAATCCTTGTTCTGAGGCTCCTAAAATAAAGACTTTCAAGTTTTTCATCATGAAATACAGTACTTTGGTGTTCTAAATTATGGTTACATCTACAAGTGATAAATGTCAACCCAAATGGGCTTTGGGAAGAGGGCGCCTTAAAATGATGTCATTGTGTGTAACTGCTGCTTAAGAGAGAAAAATAAAGTGCAAGCTGCAAGGCTTGCTAATTTACTCTAAAATAAATAAACGCAATGAACTTAGGAAAAGATGACATAAATCTGTTTCAAGAAAATGTGGATGACAAAATATCTTATGTTTAAGTTGTATTGCGTAGTCTCTCTCTACTAGAGATACTGGTTTGTGGTCCTCACCCTCTTTTTTTTTTGTTGCCACAGGGTAATAAATTAAAAAATGTCCTTAGAGGTGTCTTTGGAAAACTCTTGATTTAAATTCTTTCTTCCCTTTCTTTACTTTTTGTTTAATTTTAATATTTTAATTAGAAGAGCAATAAACTCCTTTAGTAAAGCTCTGGAATAGGTCCAAATCACAAGCTTAAGAACAGCACAGTTAAGACTTCTATGGCTTTCAGAAATTTTAATTAGGCAAGGCAAAAATGCTTTCTGGTCAGGCTAATGTTTTTATGCTTACTGTTGGTTTTATTTTGTTTCTTTCTTATTATGGTCTTGTAAGAATAGAAAAACCCAATTTTGATTTAGTCTTTTTATTTTTTTGGAAAATGCTAAAATTTGAAAGTCAGAAAAACATTTAGGAAACATGTCTTCCATTCATTGTCAGAAGGTTTTCTTTGCCTCCTTTGAAATTATTTTTTCTGATAGATAGTAAGGATTAAAATTATATGTGTATGTATAAAAAGCTACTTGAAAATATTAATGTGCATAATAAAGGTCTGATTTTGTTACATTTACTTGCATATTGAGGAGTACACTTTTTCCCATGTTTTGTTCTGCTGATACCAGCTGGAACTTTTTGAAGGGTGGAATATTATTCAATATAATCAGGCATTTGAGAGTCAATGAAAAATAATTTAAAAGCCTTAAACCAGAAATAGTCACTCAACCTTCTAGAAAAAAAATTTGCCACAGATTTATACTAACCAAGTACATAAGCTTGGAGATATATTTTACTGAAATTATCATCTTACAAGTATACTTTATGCACGCCTTCCATTTCTTTTTTTTTTATTCTAAAGCACAGAAGGTTCTGTCAATTCAGGCACTACATTTTACCATATCCATTTAGAAAGAAATTTCTTTTTTTTTTCCTAATGTCTCCTTGTATGGGTATATTACTAAGGAGAAGCATCTGGCTATGAAAACCATAGAAAAGAGATGTAGGCTGTAACGCTACAAAGACTGTGTGCATGAAGACAATGGGACTACTGATGAATATAAAGTTAAACGTGCATTTAATATTTTGCAGTAATAGCTTTAAAGGAAAATATTTGCATGGAAGGCATGTTATTGTAGCGGTTAATATAATAAAAAATTGTTTTTCATTGCTTCTGAAGCCCCCTGTTGTATAATAATCTGTGCTTCAGCAGGAAGGAGAATGTGTGCACAAGTATGCACTCCAGAAGAGGAGAAAGATCACATAAAATCCCATATTTTGCAATGTCTAAAATGCATAGGTTTGCTTGCTCTTTTTTGCTTATTTCAGAAATTGAAGTAGCTTATTTTCTGTTCTAGGATATGTGCCAATCTAACACTTCAAGTGGCTAGGTATTTGTTATGTGTCCCAAGGCTAAGCACTGGAGACGAAGGTTATGAAAGAAGCAATGGAGTAATATCTTGATGCCTTTGAAACTGAAGGAGCAGGATTTTGCACAAAATTTTAAAAGGCTTACAGTACTTACTGCTATTATGATGAATATCTCAGTTGTATCTAAAATAATATCCCAGATCAAAGTACCATTGTTAGAGGCCATTCAAATTTACAGGGTGAGGGAGTCTGAGAAGAGTTGAGACAAGATGAAAACAGAAGTGAAGTCATGTGGATAAAGTTATTCTGGCAAGTAGCTGAGGAATATAGCAGAGAAGAAGTAGTTCACATGTAAACTTTTTAAACTAGAAATGTGCTTTAAAAGTTATCTTGTGAGAATGTGCACTTGTAGCCAAAAATGATGTCTTAGAGAGTTGCTTTAAAAGTTCTAATATTTTCAAATAATTATGTTAAAAATATATATTTGGTTTTTCCACCAGTAGCTGTATTTTGATAAATCAAGCTTTGACAAATATTATGAAAACTTTGGAAAGATAACTGAAAAAAAAATCTTTTTTGAAAAAAGAAAACAACTTTGTAGTTAATGATAATAACTTTTCACTAGTCACTAGATGTTTGACTTAGTTCAGGCTTTGGATCTAATCAGCTCAAGTGCCTGAAAGCCGGATCTAGATCTGACAGATATAGGTGAGAATTTTTTCCTTGAAACATACAGGAAAATGTATAAAAATATGTAAAGAAGTGCACTGGGTTAGAAGTGCATAATAAAACCACTAGTCCTAGACTTCCTGATCATAAGTATGAAGTCAGCCAATAGAATGAAATTAATGTGTTAGAGACTCCTACTGCAGTGAAGAATTTTGTCTGGTTTTTGTTTTTATCATTTTTCATGTTGCAAATCCTAAAATGTTTGGTCTGGGACTTAATTTCCATGCTGTCCCCACGCAACAAAAAAGGCCTTCCAGAATAACCATCCCTCTCTGGTGTTTCATGTGACAGGAGGGAAAGAAAAGACCCTGTATACAATGCTGAGCTTAAAAATAAACTTTTCATGTTTGCAAATAAGTGAAAGCACAATGGGAGCCTGTGTTTCCATCTTGTGTGTATATTCATCATGGATGCTTAATTATGAAGCATAGAACTAAAGCCAAACTGTGTACCCCTGGTTACAGGACCCAGGGGATGACTGGATTCACTGCTTGGTAACTTGTTCCTCAGGGGCCAATTAAAAGCACGCTAGGTAAAGTTAAATAAAAAAATATATAACTCCTATATGCCGCAGATTTTACTCATTGCTGGAAACTGGCATCAAGAGAACCTCGGTAAACTGCCCTTTTTATTACCTGCTTTATATGAAACATTTAGCAAGACCTGTAAATTCCAATTTATATCACTATTTATTGTCAGAAATACAACTGGAGGAAATTTTTTAATACAGAACTCTTCTACTATGCTTGTGAAAGAAGAACAGGTATGACCTTAGCTGAGAAACTGTCTCTGCACTCTTACAGCCCCTACAAGAAAATATTCCACTTCTTTCTCTGCTGATGTTCATGTAGAGCACCATATGAAGGAATTTCAGATTTTGTTTATGTCAGTAATTTAATCTTAAAGTCATAAGAGCATGTTTATTTTAGCTCTGCCGGTGATGAATTCTTTCTGCTTTCAGATAAATCACAGTTAAGAGAGTTGTTGAATAATTCATCAATATAATTTTGAACACTTTAGTGTATCAGATCTCAGAAAATATACCTAGAAAATGAACAGGAAAAGCATAAAGCACCCATAATGTATTGCAAATGTATGTGCATGAAAAATATGGGCTTTGTCTCTTTTTTCATTTTTATCTAGTATTATGCTGGTGTGGTTCCTTGAGTTTAATAGGAGTAGCTCCCAGTTTACAATGGTGCAAATGGTAAAAGAAACAGAAATATGATCTGATATGCGTGGATTAAATGGAAAACACAGGAGCGGCTATGCCCGTTGCAGTAATGTATTGGCTCATGTTTAAACATAAATGACTGTATCAACAAGCAAACAGCCATTAATAAGCAGCTGCTAACACTGTTGGAGATTTTATCATATGCATGAGTACTTTTTGCTAATGAGAAAATGCTTCATTTATCAAAGTAATGTTGGTTTCATAGAGACGTAATTCCAAGTTTCTTGTGTTGTACTGGGAATACCAAAGGAAGTAACAAATGAATTAATTGGTGTTAGTATACTTGAACAGATTTAGAAAAAAATATGAAGAAGTCTGCACCCTAATAAGACTGGAAAAATCTTTAGCTGAGAAACATATTGTTTGTGGAGGGTTTGCTAATAAACTTGTGGAAAAAACAATAAATATTCAGGGCAAAAAAAAAGGCAAGAACACCAATTATCCGGAAAACCTTATCATTTACACTTTTGGTCAATAAAAATAGTCTGAACTACTCATTTAAGTACACCCTGTAGGTAACCGGGAAAAAGAAGCATTTCCAAAGGGCTATACATCCTTATCTTGAACATAGATGTTTAATGTAAGTGATATGAACTGCTGGCTGCAAGTCCTCCTGTCTCTCTGGTGGGTAAGAGAGTTGCTTCCATGAGGGTCCCACATCCCTGCAGCACACACATATATTTGTTATTTGTTAACACTACGGAACTTACTGTGCTACTGTACAAAACACACAAAAGACAAGTAACAAAGAATATGAAAGCGATGACTAAATTAATAAGCAGATATCAAAATGAAATTCGTATTAAATGACCTTCCAACAGTCCGAGTTTGCAAATATTAAGTGGCGTTGTTTGTTGCACATAAGACACCCATTGGAGGCTTTTTTATTTTTCCAACAGAACAAAGCAGCTCTATTATGAATATTGTTTCCCTTCAAGGTATTATAAATCTGATGCTCTGAGACATCTGGACACTCACGAAAATTCCTGACCTTATAAACTGGGAAGGTCAGGCTGAAAACTTATCCCTAGATACTACGGCAAATCTGGAAACAACAAAGTAAGCAGATAATTTTTAAATGGTTCAGGCTTTGGGTTTTTTTTATTTAACTGTTAATTCAGCTTGTTGGCAGAACTCTATGCTTAAAATTTGGAAAACAAATAGAGATATAGAAACTATTAACTGACCTTTGTGTTTATAGCAAAATTGAAAGCATGTGAAGAATATGTGAATATGTGAAGACTTGAAATAATCTTATGGGAGTCAGTAGTTGTAATTCCATAATTCTTTATTACAGCCTGCGGCTGGCATTTTGCTGTTTGTTATATTCATTCTTGACTTCTTGAAGTCAGTCAACTATAAAGTTTTTAAAATAAGTGTTGAATTTGGAAAGGGTCTTTATTAAAAAGAGTCTCATCAAGTTCTCATAGAAGATTGTGGAATCATGAACTAATGAGAGCTGATCTTTGCAAAAGTCAGGCAAGCTTGGGCTAGAAGCACGGGACAATTATTTCCTCTATCAAATCACAATAACTGTTGAGGATACCCATTAAATTGCATGTAATTGCCAATCTTAAAATATTTTTATCATGTGTAAAGGAACAATAGTGCTTTCATATGGACTATAAATACTGAGTAAGGAAACCCCTGCTAAAAATGCCTCATACTCAGAGCAGTGGAGAAAAAGAGAGGAATGTGGCTCACGAGCAGACTGAACAGAACAGTAGTTTGACAAACATCATGGAAACTTGACCATGTTATTTGCTTTATTAGCTACATTCATCTAAGGATTTTAATATTCAGGTAGTGATCCCAAAGCTATGATCCTGAGACTATTCACCATTTGTAAGGCTGTTGGAAAAGGCCCCCACACAGAATCATATCAAATATTGACATTTATGGCATCTTTGTAGTTTCTAATCCAGGGTGTAAAAGTGCCAGGTGATCTGCCAGAAATTCCTTAGGCTGATGATTTACAAATTTGAGGATGTGCTACAAGAGATATTCCTGACCAGCAGTAGGACTGCTGTGCTCTTGTTGGAATGACGTCATGCCCTGTGAGGTGGTAGCATTGATGTCACATGCTGGCTCCACGCGGTCACTGTGGTTTGACGTGCCCTGACAGGGGATTAGCTAGAGAGAAAGGCAAAAGGGTGCAGGTGGGAAAAGGGGCAGCACAAGAGGAGAATACACAGCGTGTTGCAGCAATGTTACGCATTGCAGTTCTCCTCCATTGGGATGCCAATGCTTCTTCCCTCAGCTTCTGCACAGCAGCTGGGCACGCTAGTTACATCTTCTCCAGGAACACAAAACTATGCAAAACTACATAAAAAAAGCAGTTACTCTAAGATGCCTTTACCAGAACTTCTTTGTAGAATTTGCTGAAAGAGCACTGTCTTTTGTTTCTACTTCACTGACAGTGTTACCAAACAGCGCCCTTTCTGTTGGAGCTATTGGTATCTGAA
This sequence comes from Fregata magnificens, assembly GCA_013389945.1. NCBI lineage: Eukaryota > Metazoa > Chordata > Aves > Suliformes > Fregatidae > Fregata > Fregata magnificens. The sequence continues at coordinate 76,988 of WAAD01004100.1, read as the reverse complement.
AAGAACCAAACATAAATTAACACTTTGCTTCATATTGATTGCCACTTTTAGTTAAAGAGCAGTGTTATCTGGTACGTGAATTCGAAAGAAGCCTTAGTGTGAAATATTTCATTCTTTTTTTGTGCTACTTATAGCTACTTACCAAAGTACTGCACAGTGTCATAGGAAATATTATTAGACAAAGAAAGGTTCAAATATAAGAAAAAGGAAACAGAAGTACCTCTTCCTAGGAGTGTTGCCATTCTGTCTGAACTGATTTGAACATCCCTGTCTTGGAGAAAAAGATGTGGAATACTAGATAATAGTCTTATTGTTTGGTTTCCTATTAGTTGTTTACAGCTAAATTCTCTCTGAAGCATCTCATGCTATCCTACTGCGAATTTAGACCAAACCTGAAATGTTGAAAAAGGCTTTTTTTTACCACAAAGAAGATTTTATGTGACATATGGAAAAAATTGTACTTCATATTGTCAAATAACCATATAAGCATAAAAATCTCCTATATGTAGACTTGTATGCATCTCTACCACATACCTAAAAATGAGTTTCATTGAGGTAACTGATATGAAATATCAAACATTTTCAGAACTCTTATCAATAATATGAGAAAATAGGAATCTGGTAGTACTAGTTATATTTTACACATTAGTTAACAACATTGCTAAAATTACTGCTTTCCTAAGAGCATTGACATCTAAATGTTGCTTGCTTTTGGATAATAATTTAATTTTACTGTTACACGACAGAATTTCTGCCAGTGGTTTCAGTGATAGGAGAGGCAGCTGACACAAGCTGGAACATGGGAAATCCTGATTATGAGGATACAAATTTCTATCCTGAGAGTGTTTAGACACTTGAACAGGCTGCCCAGAGAGTCTGTGAAAACTCCATTCTTGGGGATATTCGTTGGCTGAACAAGTCACTTGTCAAGTCAAGACTGAGCAAGCTGGTCAGGTTGGACCTGCTTTGTGCAGGGGAGTTCATGTGTCTGAACATATGGGACTGAAAACCCCAAATGATGGCTGCTAGGAAATACTCGTTGTAAGAGAAACTGAGAAAAGACTGCTCGTGGCTGCCCTGTCAATACAGGTAAGACCTTATTAATGATAACAGAATTCAACTAAGGACATGAGTTATATTTACCACTACATGAGCTTTCCTAATAAAAACAAATTATTAAAGGCGTAAACCTGTTTCCATGATTTTTGGAAAACAAGATGATTTGCTGACGTAGAATGACAATGCTGGATACAAGTGATCAATTTGGGCATAATTAATTTTCCTACACATTAGAGTATCCTGTGGGGCACCCTAATGTATACACATCCCAGTGCAGTTGGCAGATATTATACAGGATATATGGGAGTACGGGAGATCCTTGCACTTTGGGATAGCAGTTGAAAGCTGGGATACCCTAGTGTATATCCCCATCACAGATGGCACTCAATACTTTGGAACTGACTGAGTCAAGCTCTTGGCAATCTTAATTCAGACCATAATTCAGACCATTGCCAGGCAGTGCTGGTCAGAAAGTGTGCTTTGTTTGAAATGGCTCACTAATACAAGGCAAAATAATGAATTCAAAACATCACAGGGTTTCAGGGACAATTGTAACCTGCCTTCCCAGCAAGCTGGCTTTGGAGAATCACTGCTTTTGCATTACCTGGCAGTGAGAATTGTTGCCAGACAGATCTCAAAAAAAAAAAAAAAAAAAAAATGTGACCAGCCTTGGCCTGCCCACACAGTGAGCCTGTCTTGGAGATGTAGACCAATCCCTCTGGCGTGTGTGGCACCTGATCACTGTTCTTGGAGAGACATCCTGGTGTGAAGCCAGCGGCTGAAGAAGGCAGACAGCGGCAGGTTCCTGGCCAGTGCTTCGAAGATACCAGCCTCCAAGGGAGAAACCTGAAAGTCCTGTTGTTAACTTGGATTCAGCTTCCAGCCCTGCCTAAAAGCTTTGAAAATCCTGGCTGGAGACAGATGAGAGTTTTTGAGCCCCCCTGCCTTTTAGATTTGAGACTGGGAACCTGGGCATGCTGAAATTGATTTTGGGAAGCTGGAATAGTCCCACTGGTGCTGTCTTACTGCCAGGAAGGTGCAAATTCTGGCATCTTCAGAGGCTGCTGAGGGAAGCTAGACAATTTAGGCATTTTCAGATTTAACAAGAAAGCCAGTTTCACAGAGCAGCTGTGCAGAATATCGAAGTCTAGATTGCTTCCAAAATGTCGTGTTTCACTGTTCCTGATGTGAAAATTTGTATAAAACTCTGACTCACAATAAACCTGATTTTTTTGTTGTTTAGTTTTCTTTTTGGGTTGATTCAGATGGAAATAATATTGTTGTTAATAATATTTTCTAGAAGGAAACTGTTTTCTGATCAGCTCTGTCTCTAGGTAATCTTCAATTTAATTTTCTAAAATCATGCTCTCTCCCAGTTCCTTTGGGCTAGTCCTGAGACATACAAATTACCTTACCAGACTACAAAGATCTAATTTTCTCTGATAAAAACCCAACCCGCTAAAAGTGTCTGTCTGAAGGAAGTGTAACAAATTGCTTGTCTTCTGGAGTCTCTCCTTTCAGAAGAATCACTGTCCTGAATTGCCTTCAGGGTTTTGTTCCTGTTTTACTAAATGAGTGCTTTCTTCAAATATCAAAACATCTAGTTCTGACTGTTGTGCTCAGCTCAGACTCTTCAGAGGTTCGGTAAATGGATCTGGTTTCTTGTCTCCCCTCTCAACAGGCAATGAAAACAAATCCTTGTCACTAAGCATGACTTCGGCTAGGTAAATCAAGTTTTCATCAGTCCCTGGCCTAGTACAAAAGGTATATGACATATAATTTTAGAAGCACTTAGATGTTAGAAAAACGCCGACGTTTAGGTATAGCACCGGTAATACTCAAAAGAGGTAAAGAAAGAAGGTGGAAGCCTGTGGGAAGGATGATGATAAGCTTTGGAAAAGCAGCAGATTGATGGCTACTCTTTGGAACAGTTTGAGGATGCTGAAAAGGATGAAAATAATTGAGAGCTAAGATAAATATGAATTTTAAAATAGTAAGGGACTATGGAGTTCATGTCCATTCAGTGCATGTTTTTACATTGTTTAAGGCCTGCTCTCCATGCCTGGGCCCCAGCCTCATGGCCATAGTGTGTATGCTGTGAAGGTCTGTGTAAGCACTTTGGAGCAGGGCAAAAGCCTTGTTCTGAAAGAGCAGCGCTGCCTGTATGACTCCATATAATAATTATATGGTTTTAAACATTGTTTCTGCAATTTACGGTTGAACAGCCTGAGTATTTTACCTTCCAGGAAGCCTCCATAAAGGAAAATCTTTCAAGCTGCAAATGGAGTCTTTCTGAGAGCCTTACTTATAGCAGGAGAACCCAACTCCACAGCCAGTTTAACCTTTTCCCAGTATTCAGATAAGCTGTACACATTTTACTCTTCATTGTTGTTGTTCTTTCTTCTTATTCACTCCATCAGACTATTTTATTTTCGTCTAATAAGAGCTATTGGGAAACCACAACAGATTATCAGCCAAAGCCTTAACATCTAGTCTAACTCCTGCCCATGATTTAAAGCTGCAATTCACTTCTTAAGGAGAATTTACTGAATGCCAGCCTATCATTCAGATGCTATCTAGAATAAGTGTGAATGACCGTTCTAATATAAAAGCGAACTAAGTGAAACTTAGTAAAAGTGAAAGTGAACTCATTAGCAGCATTGTCTATGTGTATGTGAAGCATGACCATTAGCTATTAAGCATATGTTTTCTGAAAATGCTCGAAATTTAAGCTACATGTGGGATTCTCCACTGTTGCAGAATTGCTGCCTCTTACGTCCTAACATGCGACTCCAGAAGCTGAATTCTACTGAGCAATGCAAAACTGAATTTATGTTTAAGAATGTATAACTGCTTTTTTGCACCATCAATGAGTTTTACACTGTTTGTTTTGGTAATATAATCCATGATGGTCCAGAGGGACAGGAACCACATGAAACAGAAGGTGTTACTGAAGTGACCTCTTAGACGAGCATTACCCTTAAAGAAGCTGTTGGTCTTGGACTCTCTACTGAAGGCAACAAGCTGTAAAACAGTTTCCTGCTGTACAAGCTGAAGCAAGTTAGAAGTATGTTAAAGCAATAAGAGTGCTTCTTCTTCAAAACAATCATGGAGCAATTCCATCTCTCTATTCTTGTTTTGAGTTAGCTGGCAAATGCTGTGTGAAATATCCCAGTACTTCCACTGCATGCAGCTGCTGTCAGGTAGGTCAGCTACTGAATGAACAGGAGAAAAAAAATCCTGCCTGTACTATTTGACTTGAAGCGTTGGGACAAAGTCAACAGCATGGCTTTAATTTTTTGTTATTTTTCCTGTCTCTTTTTGTAGCTCCCACGTGGCATAGTCTCTGCTTTGCTTCATGCTGGAATGCACAGGAGTGTTTATTGTTTTGTTGGCCAGGTCTGAGTTAGGATTAACAAAGGCTAACACTAGACTAGTGGAAGAATGGCTAGAAATATTTTGCAGAAGAGTAGATTTCCTTCCTTTATCAATATTAAAAAATTCTGCCAGATGTTGTTAATTTTGAAATCAGAGGTTTCTAGACCAATCTTTTTCTTTCTGCTCATAGAAGGGTTTCTAGCCATTGTTTAAACTCTGAATCTGTATTTTTTCTCTTTTGATAACACCTGTGAAGATTTGGGTTCTGCTTGGTTTGTGTTAACTTCTGATTGACATAATGTTGTTCTTTCTGTGAAGAAATAACGATCTATTTGCCCTAAAAGCAACATATGTAAATTATGTACTTACAACAGATTGTTTGGGTTAATTTTCCCAATTTTTTAAATTGAATACAAAGTTAATAGCAACTGCTTATAACAGGTGACTATTAAAATTAAACCTGAGGTCAGCTATTAGTTCACAGGTCCCTGTAAAGTCACAGCTAGTCACAGCACTAGATATATGCCTGTTTTTTTGAAACTGTGCAGATGGTGGTGAGGTCTGTCGGTCAGCTCAGTGACCTTTATGAAATTTAGCCTTATGACAGGCTTCATTTCTCTTCTTGATCCCCAAGTGGTCCATTTGCACCTTTCTACAGTCTTCTTTTCCAGTTCTCCACCCTGTCGTAGCTGAATGCGGATAGATTTCTTTCATAACACCACTGAAAAAAAAAATGTAAGCATCCAATTTAAAACAGAATTGCAACTCTGCCTTATACTGACAAAGGCAAGGAAATTTGAAGCAGGGGCTATCTTGCTTTTCGCTACTCTACAGGTGCTGGTGTGGCATGCCAGAAACAGTCAGCTTCTGTGTGAAGATGATGCTTTCAGGTTGGAAGAGTATCCTTTACAGACCGCAATATAGCATTGGTGATAGTACCAGAGCCACAATAACAAAAAAAAAACCAGCAAAAGGAAAATCAAATTAACTGAAACACAGTTTCTTTTTAATCCAAAGTGCATATATACACTAAATGTTTTCAGATGAATGGCTGAGTTGGCACTCAGCTCACATCACCCAGATCTTGTGCTTTTCTAGCAGTAATCCTTATGTAATTACACATTTGACATGTGAAAACTGCCAATGCGGTTTGACACTGCTTAACAATGTGTAATCTTTCATGCTACAATCTGTAATTTTCTTAGCTGTATGAGAGACTATATGCTGTCAACTCTCTGCAGTCTGGGTTCATTGGAACTGACAGGCTGCATATTTGTTAGCTTATTTTTGCTTACTCAACACGGAACTGTATATTGAATTCAGACTCCGATTACGTGAACTTGAGAGGCAATTTCTACAGTTAGAATACTGTTAATTCACTCTTGCTGTTGTAAATCTTTAGAACGGATGGACTGGGATTACTGTTACGTATGGAAGATAGCGTACTGGTCTCTGATTTTCCATCAAAAGCAGATTACCGTTTCCAATTTTAGATATCTGTTCTGATGATTTCCTTATAAGTAGTGAAGAAATGGCATAAGCATTATAAAATAAAGGGAGCTTTGAACTGGAGACAATTTCAGAATGTCTGACTCTCAGTCTTAATGAAAGATGGCACCATGGGAGGACAGATCTCCAGAATCCATGGGAGTTTCCAGACTCAGAATCCACTTTGCTATGATTTGTACATAAAATTATGAATCAGAGAGAGAGAACAGGCATTTGAGATATAATTTCAGTTTTCTTTAATCTTTTCCTCACGTATGGAAATGTAATCATCAGACTAAAATAGCAGTACAGACTCTAGAATGGTAGGAGGGGAAAATATTTAAGATCATACAACATAGTGGGTCCATTATGGAAATCGTTTTCAAAGGTTTGCAGACAGCTCTTGTATTTAGAAGACAAAAAAGCAGTGCCTGAAGATCAAATGGATGCACTGAACATATGTTAAGAGTCATTTGATAAAAGATAATAGTTAGCATACCTTACTGCTTCTACTTACTTCTTCCCATGGTGACTCATTACAGCTCCCATCTTTCTGTACAAAATGTATTCTTGTGTTTTAACTTTTTTTGAGGGGTAAGTTCTTCTATAAACAGAAGAGACCATGTGACATTCCCAGCTTCATATCTTTTCTGGACCATCATAATAATTAGATGAATACCCTGAATGTGTGTCTTTTAGGCTGCACACCCTAATTACAGGACAGTTTGTTTTGCTAATGGCTTCTAAAGGCTTTTGCAAAATGTCCTCTTCTGCTAGTTTTTTTGTTTCTACTCCTATGAGTATCCGTGAAGCACTCTTTTTATATACTCATTTTATATACTTTATTTTTCTGTATCTTGAGTATTGCATGGGTAGTTCAGCTGCTTGTTTCATGAGGCTGACAAATAATGGTGAATAATCTGTGTCTAGGTAGCAAGTAGGTAGTACAGTCATTGTTCGATATATGCACATAATTGTTGTACAAATTCAAAAGTTCTCGGCTAATCCATCCATGTTCAAAAATTGTTTTCACATAAAAACTAAGCCTCTTTAAGACATTAATATGTTGTAATGAATAAAAGACTGGTTGGAAAAGTGTCAAATCATTTGTGAAGTTTTCCTGGAAAAATGAGGATTTAAGCGAAGAAGAAAACTAAATTAAGAAAATTAAGTTAGAGCTCCGAGTTCCACAAAGGTTCGACAGTTGTCCATTTTTTTAACTTTACTTTCTTCCTTCTATTTAATTTCCTACTACATGCTTTGCTGTTCTTTCTCTTCTCATATTCCATTGTTTTCAGAAGGTTAAAAGAAAAGGGAAATAAGTACTTCAGTTTCATATAACATTTAAGCTATTCCTTTGGGAATACATTTCAAGATGGGATCTGAGTTCTTGGATTTTTTTTTCCTATGCATTGATGTTGTTTTTACTTTCCTACTTTGTGTTTTCTGTATGCTTTACATTTTATGTGAGCACTGAAATCTTCCTCTAATAATATATTACAAAATTTTCCACCAATTACTTGTATGAGTGAACTATTGCACTTTCATTCCAAGTTTATTGAAATTAAGGGAATTATTTTGGATCAGTCCTGGATGCAGTGACTACACTGTGAACTCCCTCATGAACAAATATTCACTGGCTAACTCTGAAACATTTCCTTATATTGAAACAAGGTTAATGAAGAAATTAATACTGTAGCATAGACAAGGCCACTTGGGTTGTGTTATTGGTTGTATCAGATACTTAAGCTTCCTCCCAAGTCCTTCAGCCTGGAGAAATGACACTTTGGTACTGACATCAAATTATAGTACTAAATTACTTTATTGTCATGTCCCCAGTGAGATGCCATCATCCTTCTTACAGTCCTGGCATCTCTGTTTGAAAAGCAATGGTTCAATAAAAACAATTAGAGAGGTGGAGGATGATTGAGTGACATCTATATTATATGTACCCACACGCACACATCATTTCCTGGCTCTTGGAGCAGCGGAGGAAAATGTAATGTTCGAACAGTATGTCGCTATGGCTGGCTGGTCCTTTGCCAAAGACGGATCTAGTTGCATGGATTTCAAACACGCTGCCACTTTTGGGTTGGAAATAAAGCCCTAAAAATCAATAATTGGGCTTCAATATTAAGTTGTGTACAGTAATTTCATTGTGGTTTTATTAGATCAGTAAAATACCCGCTGTGGGACAGTATCACAAGGAACTAATTCATGTACCAAGTTTAAAGTCTAATACATGCCTAAGAGTTTAGAGAAAGGGATTTGAAAGAGGTGAAGGAGCTATATAGAGGTTTTAGTGTTTAAAAGAGTTTTCTAATGAGAAAAGAGAAACAAGAAACTAAAGTCTAATAAAGCAGATATTGTAAGATTTGAAGTTTCAGATTACCTTCATTTGCTTTGTAAATTGCTAAGGAACAAGCTGCTGGGACGCTTTCTCTAATATGCCCCTCGTCAGCTTGTGTCTCTTTCCTCCCGTCCATGCTGTACATACAGAACTGAACAATTAATGACGTGGAGAATTCTTAAGCTTATTTCAATTAAATTTGAACCACCATTTGATTAAAACATCTGTGATTGTGTTTGTTTTAAACGTTGTCGTATGTCTGCCACCTTTACTCATGCTGAGTAAAGTCTGCCTGCAATTTGTGAGTTTTTGAACAAGTGAATCTTTGTGGTGCTCTCTCATCAGCAGTTCAGATTCTGCTCTCGGTTTTGTTTGTGTGCAATCTATTGAGCAACTTTCCTCTATAGACATGGGACTTGGAATGATCTTGGTGTTCGATATTATACTGGATTTGTATCACTGTGCTTGGAAATCAGAATTTGAGCCTCAATCAGGAAATGAAACTCTTAACCAGAAGTTATTCCCACAGACCACAGTTCTTTCAGAATAATAGTCACATTGGTCAAAGATGTGCAGAAATAAGTTGTGTCGCTGGCATAGCTGGGTTGGCAGAACTCCCTAATGTACTCACAGTTGTGCCAGCAACACAGTAGTTTTTTATTGTGTGAGAGAAGGGAAAGATTTATTTATATTTCTACAAATCGGAGCTTTGCCTTATAACGTGTCAAAATGCATTCGTATATTGTGTCTGAAAGGAATAGTCCTATAGTGATAAAGCACTTTAAAACAAAAAGAAGCCTTAAAGAACACCTTACTACTAATCATTGCCAGATGAAATAGATGGCGTATCAGGGCTTTTATAGTGTGATAGCAATGATAACGCCTGACACGGAACATGAGGACCAAGTAGAAGGAAGCAGTGTGAATAACATCGGTTTTGGTTTACGTTCATCTATCAAAAGAGTTAGTCAAAACTGAAAGAAATTTAACTCTAAATTCTGAGAAATATTTGAAAAATGGCAAAAGAGACTATAAAGAATATTTGTGAGCATTTTCACAGTCCTGATGTATTTCATCACAAACATTTAACACTTCACAGAGTTGACTTAAAAATGACATAAGATTAATTACTAATTTTTCCACTAAATTTCCCTTGGTGCTTTTTCTGTTACTTATTTTGTGCTCATGACCAAAAGATACAGAAAGACCAACAAATTCTAGTGATAGTGAAGTGCAAATTTGTGGCATGAAGTATGTGACTACAGTGCGACAGGTGGGGGGAGTCTTGAACCCCAGAACCACATAGGTACCATTGCTTTGATGAAAATCATGATACGATGAAATTGTTGTTCACTTTCTGTGCAGTCACATATCTCAATGTTTCTGTACATTATGAACTTCCTATAATGATTGTGCATACAGGAAACTAAATAATTCAAGACAAATATGCAAATTGCTGTGGAAGCACTATCAGCACATTCCAGATACAGTCTTTGATATTCGTAATTTTTTTTCAATATCTTTCTCTTTGCTAGAAAAATCCACAGGGCTTGCTTTTGTCTGTGCCAGATGCCTCTCAGATGAGAGGAGGTAGTTGCCAAATTGCTCCTCATGCAGTAGAAATGGCAACTGAAAGTGATTATACCCAACATATGGTCCAAAGGCAGACATCTGCTAACAAAGATTAGGGATACTGTGGCAGATTTTCACTTGTTCTAATAAGCCAAATAATCTTGAACATAAGTCCATTAGAACAAATGAGAGTAGCCGTCAATGGATTTTGCATCAGACCTCCCTCCTCCTGCCTCTCCCCATACACTCCTACGCTTTGCCAGCTTGGGCGTACAGTGGTATCGTGGGAGACATGGGTGTATTTGCCAGAAATATTTCATAGAATCGTTTTAATTAGTTACAAAGTAGTAAGAATAGCACTTCAGTGAAAAGGGGAACCTAACAGTTTTAGTGGAATGCAGTAAGACCTTAAGGTGGGCACCTGGAGATTGTAAGAAGTATACAGGGAGGACAAAGGCAAGTCCATTGTTTCTCGTGTCTGGAGATTATATATGTTCTTTGTCCCTGCTCAGTTTCATCATTGGAGAGGCAGCACTCTTCCACATACATTAGCAACGTGGTCTCCTTAATTGTTAAGGGAGAAGTGAAGCTTACTTGCAGTTACAGACTTGAGGATTCAGGGCCATGGGTCCTAAGTGGAAAGAGCTCAGAGATAAGCACCTACATGATAGATGTCTCTCTCAGAATACCATGAGGTGCCAAACTTATTAAACTCTGGGGAACCAGGCACCAACGTTGCAATCATAGTGGCATGCAATACTGCACCGCCTCATGGGACAGGGATGGCAGAACAGGGATGCTGGTGGATGGAGTGGCTTGAAGTGGCATAAGGGAAGGGTGAGGGCTGGTCACTGAGGAGCCCTCTACTGACAAGTAGATCTGAGAGTCAATGCCAGGGAAAGGGAAGTGGCTTTGAAAGCTGTATGTGCTCTTTGAGGGACACAGGTTTGAAGCTAAGGGCAAGAGTAGTAGTAGCTGGAGTTGAGGAGGCAAGAGGTGCTGGCAGAAGGGAAAGTAAAAAAAAAACCAAAACCAAACTTGTGAGGTGAGAGCGGTGGTAGTGAGGAAGCAAGGTGGTATTGATTGTATTGACCACACCGAATGAAGCTGGTAAAAGGGGGTAAAATCGGGGCAAGGAAATTTGGTAAGTAGGCTGGTTAGTAGTACTTGCTGAGCAGTGAAAATGCTGCTGTAACATAATCTCACTTTGAAACAGGCATCTACTTTGAGACCCTCAGCAAAATTAGGAATAAACTCCAGACAGAGAGAAGCTGCACAGCTGTGGTATTATCAGTCCTTCGGAGAAGGAAGAATATGAAGAAAGGACTATCTCCTACACTCGTTATTTTCAAGTAGAAGATTACTCTTCCACCAGATCATTTTGATGTTAAGATACTTCATGCTTTTTTCATTTACTTAAAAAGAACAAATCAATTGGTTAAGAAAGCCTATGCACCATGCTGAGGCATGAGGGATGGTGTTAAAACGCCAAGTGTTTGTGAGAATGTGTGTGATATGTATACGAATCCATGAGGTGTACGTATATTAATCCATATTGTGCTACATATGCAGACTAAATGTGTATATCTATCTATATCTAGACATAACTATAGATACAGATATGGATGTGTGTGTATCCACCTATAATTGAAATATATACAGCCTTATTAGGCTTCCTCCTGTTTTAGGGAGAATATTCTGAAGTGTCCCAAGGTGAACGGCAGAGTTTAGGTCCTCTCCAGCTTTATGAGAAAGGAACCTCCATTATGCAAGCTGCCTTTGCTGAGTCTCTGGAGTGTTACTTGATGCATTTTCAATATAGTTTGTAAAGTATGATGGAAGTGTTCCAGTAAGGAGGTGCAACATTAAATATGAGATCATTAACATCATTCCTTTTGACTAAGCAGGTAGAAGGTGTACGTACTTTCTAACTTTTCAGGCATTTAAAATAACGTATCTATAAAGTTTTAAATTTAAGTAACTTAAAGTTATGCCTTAACTTAAGAGAGGTAGGGGTAAGCCCCTGATTATTTATCAGTTTTCTACATACTTTTGTTTGATCTCATAACCTAAGAAGGAGGCTAAGGATCATAAACTTCATTCAAATTAAGATGTTTTAATTAGCTGAAGTTTAAATTAATTGGGAATCTGTGAGAAGAAGTTGCTTAACCCATCTACTATCTAACAAAAAATTACAGATATCTGAGCAAGGGTTAACATTTTGCTGGTTGACTGCTGGAATATATACAGTTTTCCTTGTAGCTGCAAAAATCAATGTGCAAGATTGTTTAGATATTAACATTTCAGAAGTTGACATGTCATGTTTTGTCTTCTGATTGAAGATTATTGTCCTGCCATCTGGTCTGGAGATGACATTTTGTTATTGTCCTCATGTAAAGTGGTAGCACAATGGAATTCAGACTTCTCTGGAGTCAGAATCACCTATCCTAATTTCAGGTTGCCAAGTATCTGGGTGTATGCCAGCTTATGGACCTTTTTTTCCCAAGTGAAATAATGAAAGTGGACACTTCTGCTTGGCAAACACTTAAACAGTTTGTACTCATGCTTGGCCCTCTACAGAAAATTAGAAGTTAATTTTCCTTGGTATGCTTGTTCAGATGCCTGCTGGGTTCTGATTGGATACTCAAGCCAGGGGGTTAAACTGAGGTGAGGGTCTTTAATCCACAATTTGCCTGCATTTGTGTGTTCTGGCAGATTGTATAAAGGAGCATCTTTAAGACATTTCAGTGTGCAAAACCTCTTTGCATTTTTTTCCTATTTCTGTTCAAGCTTAAAAACAACACAGTGCGAAGTTTTGGGAACCATTTAATACGTTAAATAAGAAAAGCTGAGGTATCAAAGGAAGCTGAGCAGGTGAGAGCTGTCCTCAATACACCTCTAGAATTAGGGCTGAGGTTTGGTGGTTTCATTTAGGTGAACATAGTGTCTATATTCTGCTGAAATTCCCGTCTTGACTCCTTCATCCATCTGTGAGGTTGTCTTTTATTTCTATTATTCTTATATGAAAGAAAATAACTTTGTAAACAAAGAAAAAACTAAGCATAGATGCAGTATCATGTGTAATGTATCTGTATCATCTCCCTGCAAGTGTATGAATTGCGATGGTAGGTGGTGACAAACAAGGGAATTACACATCCTTTGGGTAGTTAGCCATGCAACTGACTTATTTTTGAATCATTTGAAGACACATTTCTACTAGTAAATTGTTCTCCTAAAATGTATTCATGAGTCAATGTCTTAAATTAGGCCTTAATGGAAAAATGGATGAAGCATTAGATAATTCTTTCCTCCCCTAGTCATGCAAATAAAGTTAATAAGTGCTGTCTTTCAGCCTTTCTTTTTCTGTTTACTTTAAGCTGCTAATTAGTTGCAGCAATCAGAATTGTATTCTTTTGACTGTAATAAATGGAATTCCAATAAGGAAGACTGAAGCTGTCCTAAAAATAAACTGTGCTGTAGTAACTTTCAACCAGTGTACAGAGTTGTCAAGCTGTTTGCAAAGGGATGCTTGCAGCACTTCAGTTGTTTTGTATCATTCTACATCTGGCACAGGGAAATAATGTAGCTTTGGTACCATAATTGTAAAAGGTGAGACAGAAGAGTTACCTGAGTAGAGCCTGTGTCATAAATAGGAGGCTTTTAAAAGTACATTGTAATGAAGAATACTTGTAACTGCATAAAGTGTAAAAAAAGTAATCTTTTAAATGCGTTATAAAGCAAACTACATGTGTGAGTAAAAAGTTATAGCTTTATCACTTCAGAAATCTTGTGTCATTTAGATTGCCAAACAATGTGGTCAAATACTATATTTAGATGCTCCCTTTTTTAAGAAAGAAAATGACTGATTTAGGAATCCTGCTCTGCTCTCCTGCTGAGCTTGAGTACAGAGCAAACACACTCTCCACCAAAACAGTTAATGGAGTACTTACTCCACAAAGTCTGCAGAAGCTGGTGAACCACAAACTTGGAATAATTATTGTTGACATGTTCAAAGACATATCTTACTTTTCTGTCTTACTAACACTTGATTTCTACTGCCCTTCTGCAATGTGTTTAAAGCAATTGCTAATAACAGTGTGGCTCTACTTAGAATGTCAACAGTGGAGTCCTCAGCATATATTTAATTTAGAGATTAGTATGCTACGGTAATATTATGGATACCTATATCAAAGTATTCATGGTATAGAAGCCACAGAAGTGATTTAATAGATTTATATCTAGTAAGACTTCTATAAGAAGTCATATAGCTAGTTATTTCTAGCAGAAGTGTTTCACTTGGTTTCTCCAAATTCCCGTTTTCTCTATGGGTCTCATTCATTCAGAGCATTTCTTCTCACTGGTAGTGATATTACGACCTACTTTTGTATAATTATCACAAGCATGCCAAAAGTTGAGTGAGTTTGCTTGGTCAGTTCAATCCTTTATAGTCTTTTTTCAGATTCTAATTAATGTCAGATGGCATCTGGAAAGAAATATAGTGTAACCAAGCTTTGGTTTTTTGACACCTGTGAGGAGATCTAGAAATAGGTCAAATATGAGCCCTTAACAGGTACGTACTCCTTTAATTGACTTTTTTCCATGAGTTTCATCTGAGTGCTTTTAGCATTTGGCAGTTTCATGTTATTGATGAGGTACAGGTCTGAGTGGCATGCTTTATGACTGTAAGATATGAAAGGCTACTTTCAAACCATTGGTTTACTGAGCTCAGGAAGTGGCATTCCTAAAGCTGAGACAAGATTGATTGGATGAAGCTTCTGCGGAGTACGACTGAATCTTCCCATTTTGTGGTGCCTACTTTCCCTCTGATTTTTGAGATGAATCACACCCTGTACCTTGGAACAGCTATGAACCAAGCAGTCACACAGCTGGGGTAACTGCATACACAGCCACTCTGCTGGACTTTCAATGTGCAGAGAGATGCTAATCTAACTATACTGGACAGTTTATGTTGAATATTTGGAAATTACATTTTGCAGTCCTAAAACTACAGTTAAATTCAAGAGGATTTATATAAAAATATACTGAATATGTGTTGTGGTTTAACCCCAGCCAGCAACTGAGCACCACACAGCCGCTTGCTCACTCCCCCCCAGTGGGATGGGGGAGAGAACTGGAAGAGGTGAAACTTGTGGGTTGAGATAAAAACCGTTTAATAGGACAGAAAAGAAAGGGTAAATAATACTAATGATAAAAGAATATACAAAACAAGTGATGCATGTTGCAATTGATCACCACCCGCTGACCCATGCCCAGCCAGTTCCTGAGCAGCAGCCCCGGCCCCCTGGCCAACATCCCCAGTTTTTTCTTCAGCTTGATGTCATATGGTATGGAATATCCCTTTGGCCAGTTTGGGTCAGCTGTCCTGGCTGCGTCCCCTCCCAGCTTCTTGTGCACCTCCAGCCTCCTCGTCGGCAGGGCAGTATGAGCAGCTGAGAAGTCCTTGACTTAGTCTAAGCACTGCTCAGCAACAACTAAAACATTATTCTCATCCTAAATCCAAAACACAGCACTGTACCAGCTACTAGGAAGAAAATTAATTCTATCCCAGCCAAAACCAGGACAATATGTTATATGTTATATATGTTATACTCCTGCTATGGATCATCTTTTCTACCATTTCCCAGCAAGTGGGTTTATTTATAGCTCAACAAATTATGAAGGCAATGTGATGTATTGCATAAACTGAAAAGTGCAAGGTAAAAAATGTAGTCCTTATAATGATTCTGCATATGTTGAAGTCGTTGTATGTGCACAATTTCCTGCATGCATTATAGCTCCTTAAACTAGCACTCTAAAATATATATTGTTAGTTGTGACATGCATTTACACATATGTTTGATATTTGCTATGGAAAAAGCTAAGAGTTCAACAAGCCTCCATTGACACTGCAGATATAAGTACAGTAGACCTCAATAGATAATAAAGGGCTTGGGCTGAGCCAGACCATGATGGTGGCAGGCATTGGAACTGTGCTTACATTCTTTGGTTGCTGCAATGATCAATGTGATTTAATTTGCTAGTAGCTCTAGATCCTTCCTCCTACCTCCACTGCTCTGGTACAGCCGTGGGAGCACTGAGCAACAGACTGAATTGAAGATCTGCTCCAGCCACAAAACTACCTTTTTTGACTAAAATGACACTGAGGTAACCAGGGACATTTGCAAACCATGTAAGGCTTAAATCCCACCTCCATTTTAAGTTTGGGCAACTGAAGCACCAGGAGAATAAATGATAGCATTTTCAATTCACATACGTGGCTTACAGTCACTTTGGCATTCTTGAAAAGCGGTGCTCAGCTGTGTTGGAGACAAATGACAGTAGCGTATCTACAATGAAGTCTTAACTTCACTGAAGCCGCTGGGAACTTTTTGGCTGGGTGGAGTGATTTTAGCAATTAAATTTACCAAGGGCATATGAGGAATGAGTGGCACAAGTCAAGTCATCTGCTAATTTCTAAATTCACTGCTGGTATTTATCTTTAGGAGATACTCTGGAAGGTATACATGAGCTTGCATTCCTGCCTGTACCACCCTAGCATTCACACTGTGCTTCTCCAGATTCACTTCCACAGGGTGGTGGCTGTAGCTTGGCTCGAAAAATCCCTCTCTGCCTTAGCAAATATACCTGTTTCAGCTACTCAGTTGCTAGTCAGTTAACTGTATGCTAACACTGCTTGGGAATTAGTAGCTGAAATATAGTCCGTCTTCCAATGGCCCAACCTCTAAATTCCTGGTTTTGTGTCTTCTGCTCCTTTTCCATACTTTCTCTCACATCTGGTAGTGACAGGCTTTGTTAGCTGTTTAATCCTTTATTGCACCATAGGCTACTGGTGGGTGCTGCTGTGTCTGCCCAACCATTGCCTTCTCTTCTAACAAGGCAGTTTTCAGCTCTTGGTATACAGGTAGGCAAGACGGAAAGGGTGGGGTGAATATCTGGAAGAAATGTTGCAAGCAGAGTGAGTGGGGGGGGGAAGCAGAAGGACTGTTCACTTCTGCGACACAATTTTCAGCCAACTCATCTCACTGCTCATGGGCTTGAAATACAACCAAGCACCTCAAGCAATTATTTAGAAAAACAAGGTACACTAAACAGGCATGTAGAAATGGCCCCACTCCATAGCTTAACATGCATATTTTGATGAATTTATTGCCACTACTCCAACCACTGAACCTGACACCCTAGAGAAATGTACTGCTCTGAGTGACTCTTCTTCCCCAGAAATGAAGGAGAGGAAGGCCTCAAATGAGTCCAAAGAGGCAATTGAGGTTGTGACATTTATGGTCACTGCATAAAAACTGTTGAAACATCTATTCTGTGAGTTATAATTTAAGGACATGCCTATAAAAATAGACTAGTGACTTTGTCTACCTGTGAACTACATGGCCATCATGAATGGACCAACACCTGCCAGCATTAAAATCAAAGACAAGGCTCTTTTTAGGAATGCTAATTGTATGACTTTGGTCATGGAAAGGATTATTAATAAAGGGAAGTCTATTGCTTGTTTGCCTTTTTGTTTCATTTTTTCTTCTCTTTGTTTGGGTTCTCTTGACAAAGACCCTTTCAAACCCTTTCTGCAGAGAATCTCCTAATGGAAAAAATGAAACCATTTTTGTTTGGTCCTTTCTTTGCTATCACTGCTGTCACGGAGGGAGGAAAGAGGCAGGAGAGAAGGGACTGCCTGTTGGTTAGTCAACTGACACTTTAGCAGCTTATCAGTGGTTGTCTGGCTCCTTTGGAGAAATCCTTCTTACTGTTGAATCTGTCATGTTAGTTGATAGAGAAAACTTTGCCGGTCCACCTACGTTTTTGCTAATCTCCTTGCTGATTCTCCCATTCACGGACATGTCATGGTTGACAAGCTCTTATCGTCCTCCAGTCACATCAATAATGGTGACCGCCATCTCTCTTTTCCACTCTGGGACTTCAAAAGCTGTATCGTTGATGGGTATTCCAGCTTGCAGGTATTATGGAACACCAGCTGGCAAAAGAGGGTCTGATATGCGTTTTGAATTAGCCACATAAAAAAGGCTTGTGATTTGAAAAAAAAAAGAGAGATATGGGGATGACGACTTCTCTTTATCATGTGATTAAGCTTCCTACTCATTTTTTGATGCAGAGTTGGACTGGGCAGTTACGATTGCGTGTGACATATGGTTGCATGGCTGAC
Source organism: Fregata magnificens (assembly GCA_013389945.1). Lineage (NCBI taxonomy): Eukaryota > Metazoa > Chordata > Aves > Suliformes > Fregatidae > Fregata > Fregata magnificens. Next base: position 58,950 of record WAAD01004100.1, on the reverse strand, counting down.
ATACCAAAATGATAAAGGTTACAAACTGTGGCCTTGTCGTGAAGAAAAGAGGTAGAGAGGACTTGATTTCTTGCACACACGCACACAAAAAAAAAAAATGTACTGAACTTCACATTGGTTATCAACAGAGGAGCCTGTATTGCTGTTGTGCACAGCAAGAACTGAAGAAGAAAATCTCCAGCAGAAGCAGGATGGAAGAACAGATGCACACCAGCAGTGCTGCAGGGAAATTCTGAGATCGAGGAACTGCTGCAAGCATGGAAACACCATGACACACAGAACTTGAGGATATTAAAAGCTCAGGAAATTTTTGGAAAAGAAGCAGTCTAAGAACTGCTGCCTTTCAAGGACGGTGTTAACAGGTTGCAGCATTGATCAGTTGTCGGTGCCAACTCACTGCTCTGATCTGACTTCTAACTAGGCCCTTGCCAATGTTGTGTGCAGGAGCAGGCAATGAGGATGTTAGCTTGTGCAGGACAAAGTATAGCTTTGGGAAGTCTCAGGCACACTTTCATTGCCTTTTGCAACAGAGTTCCCTTTCCAAATGTGTCCTGACAAATCTTACCATACCATTTCTCCATTCTGTTACTGTAACTTGCTGACCAGTCAGGTCATGGATTTGTTAGGGTAGCTCAGGGAACCATGTCAGTCAGAGAGGTCATCCTCTTGGTTTGGCTTGTCACATGCACAAGAAGAAACAGAAAAAAAGAGAAAATATGAGGGGAACCTCAGGTGGCAAATGCTATTGTTGTTGAGGTAGCCTGTTTGAAGGCTCAGTATGGGGATTGGTTTTTAGTTCTTTAAAGTCGCATTGTAGTTTGCACTCTGATTTTCCAGGTATCAACTTGGACAAAAAAATGTTAAAGGTGCATTTTTATTGGCAGTCAGGGAGTCTGCACCACCATGAGGTTTTCTGCTGTTCCCTTTGTAGATTTACTAAAATTCTGTGTTTAATCAGTCGATTCATTACAACTGAGTGAACACCCGGAGCTGTACCTAGACATTTTATTGAAGCATAACAAAACCAAAAGCAACCTGTGGAAGCCAATAAAATGAAACCTGTTTGCTAACCCCAAACTAGCAAGAAAAGAGACTTAAAATTAAATATTAGTTTGTTAAGTAAACTCTTACCCAGGTGAATCTACAAAAGCAATAAGGCCCAATATGGACGACAGGAATTAGCAGTCCCCTCACCACAAAAATAATACTTTAAAAAGTGTCATTCTGAAACTCTATACTCTGCTACTATTATAACATGATCCACAGTATTTAACAGTCTTGGGCGGGGACAAAGCCCTTCTGTATTAGCGCTTGATTACTCATCAAATTCTCAGGTGTTTATTTATTGGTGACTTCTGTCTCTAACTGCTTGGGAGGGCACTAAAAATTTTTATAATATGACTGACAGGTCATTGTCTGTGCAAGCTCTACTCCTTATAAAATTGGTCACTTTTAGCGTGCAGGTGTTACGGGCAGTGCTGCAATCCAGCTATACATTGTTGGCAATGTTGGCATCCAGATGATGGTAGTGGTGTCAGTGTCTTTCTTCCAACTTTCTAAACGTGCACACCTCTACCGTTCTGCAGCCACCAGGGATGTAACCAGAGGTTTTGTCTGATTCCATGTTGTCTGCATTCATCTTCATGAACTGTGACAGAGAAAGGCTTGAAGAAAACCAGTAAAAAACGGTGGGGTTGGGAAACGGGTTAACTATTTTTTGCCCATGTCTCCTGGTACCTTTAGTTAACAACATTGGCAATGGTTACTCCTTTTATAGTCTTCATTTTCAAAGCAGTAGAAATATCCTCAAGTTCTTGCCAATCTGCAGTGTGTCTGTGTGCTTGAGACGTATGAGAAAATCGCTATCTTCCTGACAAGCAATGTCTGTCGCTCAGCATTCCCCAGCTTGGAGTCAGTATGTCTGCTGACATTAAGCAAATGAATTCAGCCACTTTGTCCTCATCTTCTGCTGCATTCCCTTCAGTGGAAATAGGCTAAGAAGCTCAAACATTGGTAACTGTTGGCAACTTTTCTCTTATGTCCCATGCCTGAATCAGATTCTCTGCTGTGTTTAGTAAGTTTTGTCTTATGTTTTCTCTTCCATATGTGGATAAAAAAGGGAAAATATTATGAAACCATGGACACAATCTTTCTCTATATATTTATCCTTAAAAAAAAAAAAAGCAACATACATTAGTGCATAAATGGCACAATAAACTTGTCTATCTCATGCCTAGTAGGCACAGCATAGGGGATGTTATTATAAGATTCCTCTCCATAAACCAATTTAATTCATCTCCTTTCTGAAAGAATCAATACTCTGTCTGAAAGTAGAGTTTAGTCTTTGTAACTTTTTTAGCGTGTTACATCATACTTTAGATTGCTGACAGTCATTTTCTTATTTGGGAGCTCTTGTCACACGGAGAGAAAGTACAGAGACAACTAACTTTACCATACTAAAACATTGAGGTTTGATAACATTTGTGTCAAAATTGAATTCAGTAGGGAAGATGGAGTGCTGTAACCCCTTTCAGATAACTGAAGCGAGTAATTCCTTCATATTATTTTAAAATGTCTAATGTGTTTTCCCTTTTTCCTCAAGTTTGTGCAACACTAGAAAAGCACCGTAATATAGGAAGGGCTTTTTTTTCTGAGTGAATGAAGTTTGCTAGCATTATTTGGGAAATACATGCTTCCATATTTCTCTCAAAATAATATACTACTGGTATTGCCCTCTCATATTACAGATATTTCAGATTTACTTACTCAGCAAAAAGTATACCTATAGAGTCTGCTTAAAAACACAGAGTAATGACTAATATCAAATATATGTACACTACCCCAAACAGGCCTATTTGAAGAGCTGCTGAAAATCTTTAAAGTTATGTTTTAATGAAAGGCAGAGTTCTCATGTTAAATTAATGGGGGAAAAAAAAATGTAAACTAAAGAAAACAATATCTTGACTCGAGTGTCTACCAAAGACATCAGTGACTTCTATTAGCAATGTAAATCCTACATCCACCTTTGCATGTTCTGAGGAACAGCAGCAATTATCAGGAACTGAGGCTCTGCAGTAAACGTAGAAGCAGAAGTGTTTTGGACGAGGTCCTGCTGTTACCACCGTTTGTGCTTTTTAACATCTGCTTATTTCGATTATCTTCAAATGCTTACTTTGGATTCAGCAACTGAAACAATGTGCTAAACTAGAGCACAGTAGGTTTCTTGGTTTCCTGGCTGTATCTGTGGAGTTTACCTCTGAAGGGGCCAAAAGGACTGTACTCAACTAGTATGGCTGAAGGCAGGCTTAACAGCTTAAAGGTGAATGAGTACACACACTCTTGAAATGCAGTTCTGCGAGTATGAGCATACATGTCAGAGCATAACCTAAAGTCAAAGGACCTGCCATGTTTCCATTTGGTCTGAATCTCTTAATCCCACATCCAGTCTGCTGATGCATACAGGAATGTAAGTGAGTTCAGGGTATGGGAGGGATGAGACAGAGGAGATGATGTGTTCGGATAGCCTGGGCAGTAGTTTGGTTTCTATTTTTTTGCGCCTTATCGACACTTCAGTTACACTGATTACGATCCTCTTAAATTGATTATGCTGGTATAATATTGGTAATACCCTAATATTCATGTACTATTTATACCAGTTTATGCATATCTACTTGTTGTAGTATCTCTGACCTTTGTGATCTCAAAAGTTCTCCCCAGCTGAATTGATTTTCTCTGAATTCTGTGGTGGTGGAATATTTTTTGAAGTACAGTGTTGGGAACACTAAGAAAAATTTAAAGGTTTTGGTAGCTTTTTACTTTGGAGTCTTATATGTGTAACACAGCCGTACTCTATTCTTTTTCATCACCTGTTTGGGAAAGACATTTATATTTATTTTTTGTTAAAAACCAGTGGTTTGACATTGGGGTAGGAAAACAGCAACATCTACTATGGAAAATATTTTCTGGCAGGAATGATGCCTATAAAGTTTTCATAATGTTTTCTTTGTCTGAAGATCTAGTACAATACCATGTTCAGGCAACACTTTCTCTGTAATTCCATGTTAAAATGCCCAAACACTAAAAAAACCCCCACCTCCAAAACTCACCACTGGGGAGGAAAAATGGCATTGCATAAGAAAATTAGATTCTTATACAAATGTCCTTAAAAAGGTCAGGGAGTTCAGATCTACGTTTGGGTTAGGTGGATATGAGGTAAAACATAGCAGCTCATGATACTTGAAAAGACCACCTGAACGAACGAGTAAACTAGGAGTTTGTTGCCAATCAGTTTGACTAGAAAAAACTGACTTAACGTGAGTCAGAGCAGAATATACTTGGCTTTCTTTGCACAGTGGCCCGGAGTTCTGTATTATTTGTACTGTAAGAAAAAGGGGGTTTTTAACCCAAAGTACAACATCTGCCCCCTGGAAACTTCAGGAGCAATGCTGCTGAAAAGCTTATCTTTTGTACCATTTGCTCTTAGTAGCTTCTGGTTTCCTTCTTTTGCTTCAGGGTATCAAGAAAAGATGTGGTGATCATAGATGCAAATTTACTGGTGGGAACCAAGGGCTTTTGTCTTTCTTTTAGTATTTCCTGTTGTGTCCTCTGCCTTTTTTATGACTGGAGACATTGTTAAGTACCCAAGAGGAATTTGACCATTTGTTCAAGAGATCTAAGTAGTGCAGAAATTTGCATGTTGGCTGCTTAGCACATGTGCAAAGAATCAGCTTAGTCCAGACTTATTTTGTTAAACATGCAAGCTGGCTACATATGCCATTCAGTAGTCACCCATGCCTGTAGTTTTCCTAATTCATGTACCCTGCTTGGCTGCCTGGGATTTTCCAGGTGGAAATACGTGCAAGATGTGGTCCAGGCTCCTATGTCCCTTGACACAGCAGTGCAGCCTCCATTCTCCTGCCCTCTGCCACTGAGACCACGACCCCACTTGCTCCAGTCATTGACACAGACTGACTATCAGCATGAAGAATGATCCCCTCAGCTTTTCCAGGCTGCCTGTGTCCCAAATGCATACTTCCTCCTCCACCACCACCATCTTGTAGCGTATGCTCTTTTTCTTCCTCAGTGTTTCTTGATGTGGTAACCCCCATAAGGGCCCCCTGTTTGGAATGATCTTTCGGACGCATGGGAAACCCAAGAGTGTTAAGGACTGGTTTTAAATTTGGCAAACAAATCAAAGGCGTATCTGCAAATGCCCCAGACCTGCACTTTGTTCCATGAGCTATAAAATTAAATACCTAAGTCACAAGGAAATATGCATGAAAATCAGTTTTCTTCCCTAGACTCTTGGTTGATGCTGTCCATTTTGATGCCTCCAAACCATAACACCACTACAGTAATTGATTGTGTATAAATATTATTTAGTTTCTATAGGAATAGATTGTGTGACTCAGCAAGGAGCAATAGATCAAAGAATCAGCCGTGCTATAGCTCTTTTGTGCCACTCTCATGATCTCCAGAGGCTGGAAGTGTTCATTGAAGCAAATGTAATTTAGTGTAGTGGGTGTCCTCCTACTTTGTCAAGGACTTAATCTCTGGTTGGCCTAGAGCAAAGGGGAATGGCCCAAAAGTGTAAAGCCAAGTTAAGATGGAGTGTAAGCAATGTCTTGCTCTCTCTATATGAAATTCATTTTTGTGGAGCAATATTCAACTGCTAAAGAGTAATCAGAATGATATATTGTACTGAAGTGCTCTTACAGGGCTCTGTGTAGCAATAGGATTCGGACCGGGACAAGAAATTTACTCTGTACATTGTCCCTGAATGTTTAAACAGTTTCCTTAAAATACATTTTAGCAGCTTGGTTGTTCAGCTTAAAAACTGGTAAAGGAGCTTAAGGGGCTGTTTCCATGGTTCACAAAAACACATCCTACAACTAGATTTTCCTACTGCAAAAGCCTATGTCAATTAATTCTTCCAATTAAGCCTCAATAACATATACTCCATGAGAATTTGCATTTGTGCATTATGCATGGGAATTACGCATAGTAATTTCATGGACTATAGTAGTCCTCGGCTTACCCTGGGATCAAAGTTGTGTCCTTTTTCTTCCCCCGTGTTTATTGGCAGCTTTTGATTCCATCCGTCACACCGAGGCAATGTCAACTTTGATGAGGCACTGCTGGGTTACCATGAGTATTATTTTGGCATGTTTGGAATAGTCTCAGACAGAGCTCTCTGAGAATTATTCTGGTCGATCTTTTTTTCTTCTCGTAGCTCTTCAGGGTTCCATCTTCAGACCTTATTAGTCTTTTGTTGTTTTTTTAAATGCTGGTATCTAGGTTACAGTAGCCTTTTAAAATATTAGATGTACCATGCAGATGACAAGACTTCCTTTCTGAGCTGTCCCTTCCAAACTTGGTTTGGTTCCTGCAGTTTCTGAGCTGCCCTGAAGACTTGTTTCTGAATTTGGGCCAAAAAATGCACAATATTTTGCTTTAGTGAGTTTTTTGACAAAACATAAGCTTTATGTGTGGAACCCACTATCATGCTGGACTAGCTCTTTTTTCACACTCCCTTTGAGGATAATTTTTCCATTTCCTGTCACTACAGATTGCATTCTTGGAGGCAGTTTTAAATCAGTAATGTCTCTGATGTTTTTCTTTTACCATGCCAGGAACATTCCCAGAGTGACACTGATGCTCTCCCAGGCTGTCCAAATGTGTATTCATGGCAGGCTTCCGCTAAGCTGCTGTAACACTCTCCGGCTCTGTTTGCTAGCTTGCCAGATGTGAATAAGCTCCAGTTAATTGAAAATACCAGATTTTGAATAGGTTGCAGTTAATTCAAAATGCTATGGCCAGATTGTATATGTGGCTAAACATTATGTTGCTAAATTTTAACCATTGCATCACTCTTCTGTGAAAATCAAATGACAGAAACGTTTCTCAGATGTTTTGAACTTTTTCTTCTCCGGCTTCCAGTGCCCTTAAAGAAAAGCATTGAGTGGGTCTTTCCAAAGCAAGCTGAATGCATCTGACATAACTGGAGGTCAGGTAGAGTAAATGGACTAGTTGGTTTTAAATGACAGCTGAAAATGAGGTGCTAACATCCTGAATTGTTTTCTGTCACTGCTGTGGAGTTGCATACCTACAGATGGGAGGAATTAATTTTCTGTCTGTCACTATAAGAGCTTCTTTTCTTTTGCTTGTGCCCTCCAGCATGTTAGGCTGGAATTTAGACTTTTAGCTCAGCAGAACTTTTGTGGTCATGACAAAAACAACTTAGAAAAAAGATTTAGTTTTGTTGTCATTGCTTGTATGTCATATACTTTGCAGTATTTCTATTCCATCCATTTTGAAGTTGAGTGAGGCTGTTTGTGAAAACCAGGTATGAATACCTGTTACACATTCTCCCAGGTGTCCTAGTCCCTTGAGTAACCCCATTACTCAGGGCTGTTGTTGCCAGAACAACTGGTTATAAAAAAAGAGAAAACTTCAGGTCAGTACTAAGGAGCAAAAAAAGAATTTTCCATTCATCTTAAGCTACAGTGGCTCGATGCGGCAACTGTGTAATTCAGAAATGGCATTTTGCCCCCCCAAAATACCAGGAAACATAATACGTTTGTTATGGAAATTGATCTTTTCCTGCATCTAGGTATTATTTATGGATCTTTTCCTATGCCTATCTCTTTGGGACCTGCCTGCACTGTTTCTTTCCTCTCCTGAAAGAGATTTAGTGGGATGGCAGTACTGGTTTTGTGATCTGTTGTAGGGAACCGGGCAGTAGGGATGTCTTCACTATTTATGTTTCATTCTATTTCTTCATAACAGTTCTCTTGTCTATCTAACCATCAGTCCGGTAGCATAACTCTTAAGCAGTGCGTTCATACTAGCTAGCCAACGTTTAAAAGGGAGAGACAAGAGATTATAAAAGAAAGCAACACGACACTTTTCGGGTAAGGAACCTGAAGAGCATTCAAACAAGAGCTCGCAGATCTACAAGATCAGAATTCTCCCATGTCAGTGCCGATGTTGTAGAAGGAGAATTATCCAAGCACTATGCCTTATAAAACTGCAAATACCGGACTCTTCTGGATCTTCAATAAAAGCTTTCTGTGTCTAGAATCTTGAATAGTCATGCTACATTGGGATCTCTGCATGTGCTAAACTTATAGCATTTTCTGCCTTCCATGATGCTACTTGAATTAATGACACAGCTATAAATATTCAGGAAAGGATGTTGTGAAGAATTTGGAAAAGCCTGTGCCTTTTAGTGTAACTGGATGAATCTATTGATATATGATTCAGGCAGAAAACCTGAGTTATCTGTCTGACAGCAAGGAGACTCCAGGCAAGAGGGTGCGTGTTAAGGCCATACGAGTAGCTAGAAACAGCAGGTGGAATGACTGAAACTATTAGACCAACCAGGCTGACATCAGTCCTAGAGTGAAGGATGAAAAACAGAATGCTGATATGAGATTTAATTATTTAAAATTTAAAAGATGGGAATATGAGTCAACCAGCTTTTATGGCATGTGGCTCTGGTTTCCTTCCTCTGATGAGATAAGTTTGGTTGATTAAAGCAATTGTTTACATACCACAGAAACTGCCTTTTGTAAAGCACTGAACTGCATGTTATTGTGATTAGAAGTCAACACTATCTGATATTGATTAAGTGCAAATTAAATGGATTTAGGCACTTGGTAGCTGGTATATATCAAAGTGGTGTCATGGAAGATTTATCATTGAATAGAAGTATTTTGAATGGGATTTTGCAGAGATCAGTTACAGGTCAGCGCTATTAAATACTGTTTTATAAATTACTGGAAAAGTAAATATAAATGCAGTGCAAATAAAATTTATGGATGATCTAAAGTGTGTCAAAATATTGAGAACAGAGCAGCCAAGCTAAGCAATCTGGATTTCTTAAACTGGTAAGTTGCGAGCAAACGCTGACTTTAGATGTCTGGGTAGCAAGTCTAACATGAGAAGCTGCATAGGCTGGAGGTGCAGCACTGCTCCTGTGCCACACAGTCCCCTTCCTTGGCACGCTAGTTTGTCTGAGCAGAATGACACGCTGACACTGCTTCTGGGACCTGAGTCAGTATCCCTCCCTGGCTGGTGCTACATACTGTCGGGCATCTCTAGTTACGCAGTCCTCCTATGAGTGTGGTTACAGAGCAGTAGAAGTGGGTGCCATGTCCGAGGTGAAGGTTGGCTGTTTGTTTCAGAACCATTTCTATTAGCAAAGTATGAAATTTATATTTTGAGGTCTTAAATTTGGTCTTCACTGTTAGTTGTCATTTATTTACCAGCACTAACCCTCAAGAAAATCAAGAGAACACTAGGGTTCATATCACATAAAATTCATCATGGGAAGCTAAGTCCTCAGAGATTACAGTAGTTGCACAGATTGAGTGGGAGAAAAAGGAACTTTGAGCTGAAGGTTGATACTCTATTTTCCAGGAGCGGTATGAGCTAAGGATGTAGTATTATAAAATTAAAATATTTGGGATTGTTGGGGTCTATAACAGCCTTAATAGAATTTGGTATGTGTATATACATAATTACTTGTGTATGTCTATCTGCCTGTTCCCTCTCTGTCACACAACTGGTATCAAATTTTACAAAGAACAGAAGGAATTTGAGAGACTTCAGGCCAATTACTGGCTTGCGCAGTCATTTACATTAGGGTAAGGCCACACAGCCACTGGAAGGAGGGGCTGCAGGTCTTGTTCCCACTACATCTTTTGTGTTGGCACCATCGTACGTACTGCTCCATGGTGAGGGCAGGGCAAGGAACGGTTCTTTCTGGAGCAAATCCAACAAGAAGAGGTACCTTTCAGCTCGATTGCTTCCCTGACTCATCTGGTTGTGAGGCCATTTGGCCTCTAGTTCTGGTGCCAGGTAAGCACAAGGGAGGCATTGCCTCTTTGTGGCAACACTGCAGACTTGCGTCGGATCGGGGCCTTGAATAACCTCCCTAGATACTCAAATTTGGGTTTGCAACGCTCTTTGTCATTGTCATGATTCACTGCTCCTCTCCTTCCTTAAATGTGGAATTTCCAAACCTGTGGGTTACTTACTCATCCAGTCCTTTTTGCACACCAGTTCCTCTTGAGGTTGATAGTTTTATTCCCCTGGTGGATGGTAGCTTCCAAGGCACCACAGCTGTCCAAGAGGTTAAGGATGGCATAAAGCTTCATGGATAAAAATGGAGTGGTTTCTTCATCTGTTTTACTCCCCAGTTGAAATATTCCAACATAATACAAAGAGAGATTAAACCGGAAATGGATCACCTGTTTTTCTTTCGGGCTAGTCATACACTTTTGTGTTCTCCTTGTCACATCTGGCAAATCACTCAGTCAAAAGGACAAGAGTGAAAAATGGATGGTTTGACTCCCCAAAGCAAATGCGTTCCAAGTGAATTACTACATGGTACACAGTGGTACACAGCATGAAGGTATCAGAAAAAAACTCCGAAAAACATGTGAAGGAAATACCAACTTTAAATATAGATTTTAAGAGATGGCCATGGGGAAAGCCTGACCAGCACTACAGCTGACCTCTCCTTATGTACAGGAAGGTTTGAAATTCACATTTACTGAAAGATTTGATCCAGAATTACTAACACCCATTTGTGGTGCTGTGTATCAGAGGGCTGCCTAATGAACAACGTGTAATAATCCCCTGAACAAGTAATGAAGAAAATATTGAGACAGGCAAAACCAAAATGATGTTTATAAGCCCAAAAGCTGGCAGCAATGAGGCTCTGAAAATGCCAGTGAGAACCATACACTCCAAGTGAAAAGAGGCACCTGGTCTGCTGGGAGATAGACAGATAGACAGATAGATAGATAAATAGATAGATGTTATTGCAAGGCCAGGGACATTCCTGTTGGCATCTCTAAGCTTCATTAGAAGTACATAAAGAAAGTGAGTTCTGGAAAATGAAACAAAACATTTAACAGCAATATGGTCGTTTTGCTTGCCAAACTGTTGTATTGCACGTTCCCTTTTCCTTTATGGAATAAAATATGGATCCACCTAAAACACTTCAGAAAACCTTGAATAATCGCCCCATGGAGACATGAGGGAGGCAAATGTCAGGCACAGAGCTCGTTTTTAATGTGTGGGGGCAGCGTGGAGGACCTGGCTCCCCCTGCTCTGAGAACTAATAAGGGGAAGGGCAGTAGTTGCGGAAGAGGAGCAGGATTTCATATCATCCAGTCCCTCCCTGAGCTGCTACCTGGGGCCTCACCCGCAGCCTTTGGAGGCTCAGTTATCTTCTGCTGCCCCACCACCTGTAACCGTGCTGACATCCTCTCGAAGAAGCCAAGCATTGTGCTGGCCAAGACCGACAGGAGCACAGCTTTCCAGGGCAGCCAGAGGGGTGGAAAACAAACAGGTCCGAGGGACATCGTTACTGCTGCTGCAGGCAGTGGAAAATAAACACAGCTGAGCCCCGGAGAAAGGTCTTTTCTTCAGCCACTTGCGACATTGAATAGGGTGGGGCAAATTTAAATCTAATAATCTGGTCATAGCCTTTCTCCTTCCTGGTGTAAATAGGTGAGTTAAGCAGAAAATGAAGCTAGGAAAAGAGGAGAAGGCTGAGAAAAAGATGAGGAAAGAGCAGATTGATTGCAGTGGGAAGCAAGCGTAAATACGTGGCTTCTCCCAGCCTCCCCAGGCATGCTTTCCACCAAGGTGTAAATTACAATAACAGATGTGTAGTCTGTGAAGTCATTTTTGGGAGAAATTAAAGTACTCACAACTGGACAGTTAGGAAGTACTACTATTAACAGGTTTAAAGACCTCTAACTAGCTCTACCTGACGGGCAACTGGGGGAGCAGGCTGGGGTGCTGGCTGAGCCGGTGGCAGGATTTTAGCTCTCGGCACACTGGGGAGCTTTCACACCCACAGCTCCCACTGCAAGAGCTGCTCCTCTGCCCCGCGGATGCCAGGCACTGGCTAAAGGGAGCTGGCAATTGCTGGCACTTAGCTGGTGACACAGGTTGTCTCAGCTATCTTGTTAGTGCTTCAGTGGCTTTGATCAAGTTGCTCTTTATTTCTACAGTGACTTAACTGGTTCTGTACATGTATCTCACAGATGCCAGTGACTGTTCACAGGTAGTGTGAGACTGTTTTATGCACTGTGGTCTGAAACAATCTCTGCTCTATTTTGTGAGATTTCATTACTGGACTTGAAGGTGGCAGGGCAGCGGGCAAGGAGCTGCAGTGAAGGTGGTCCAGCACTCAGATGATGGAAACAACTTCTTTCAGTGGCGTCTAAATGATAGTGGTCTATTACTGTGCTGTCTAATGCACAGTGTGCTGAAATGACTCGCATTTCATGATAAAACGCAGGGTTTATCATCCTGTGCCTTGAGGTAGGTAGCTTTTTCTGTTGCTCGTATAGGACTTCCACGCCCCTCTTGTCACTCTACAAGCATTATTGGTGCTCTTATTTACACAGACAGATTTTTCCAACATGTAGTCTATAGTGAACCGCTCAGGAATTGCATTGTATTTTTTATCATCTAGCCCTGCAGTCTTTCCATAAAATCCAACCACAGCACGGAGATATGTGTAGTACATTTTAAACTCTATAAAGTCTTCCATATGTAAAACAAATTAAGCTCTAATATTGCATCCCAGGCTATTGAAGTGGTGGAAGACCAGGATTCTGCAGCTGCACTCTATGGGAACGTTGCTGCCTTTTGGAGGGGACAAGTAGGATGATGCATTATATACCTGATGTATGTTTGAAGCTGTGACATGTGAAGTACCAGGACAGTAAAAAGGTGATATTTCAAAGGATAGGCTGGCAACTGTGTAATGAAGTCATAATGATGACAGCTTGTCACTTTGAGCTGTCTCAGCAAGAATAACTAGCTAGCCTGGGTGCAGATATGAGGGCGTTATGATATTATCAAGCTCAACATGAATTGCAGAACCCACCAAAAAAGCCTGATAACTGGGCAGCTCAGCTTGCTCTTGCTTGATGCACACCTTGCAAACCTGAGCTGGCTTGCTTAAAGGTAGACATCCCCAAGAGAGCACATCTGCTTCATGTGTACCTAATGTGTGATCCCACAGGACTAAAACTGGACTACCTCAAACACCAACCATGAGAATGAAATCCTAGTCCTGAGATTGCAGTAGCTGGTGCCAAGGATTAGTTCAGCTCTCGGCCCGCTGTAATGAGATCTGTGACTATTGGTCTGTAATTTCAAAACACAGAAATGATGCTTCTGCACTTGCATGTCACTCAAAACACTCTGACTTGTTTCTGCTGTGGACAGGTTTCACTTGTGTGTTAGTGACTGAGTGATTCCTGCAGATTTTTTCCTAGCTGATTGTGTCCTGTCAGGAAACAGTTTCATAAGCGTTCACATGCTTTCTGAGAGCAAAAGATTTGTTAGAAACAGCTGATGCTTCCCTTCTCTTCTTCCACCACCCGATAAGTTGCTTCATTACTGTCACATAACTGCTCCAACTATTTTCTTATTTTTGGAAGAAAATGTAAAGAAAATTTGCCCGTCTAGTCCCCTTTCTGTTTTATGCAAAAAAGATTTTGGAATAGATTTTCAAGGATACAAATTGCGTGCAGGCCTGCCTCCCTCTTTTACTTTTTATGTTATGTTTTCAATTTTGCTCTTAGTGCATTATCCACTCACATCCTAACACATTAGGCTGTGCATTTCATAGCAATTTATGCTAAAAAGAGCATACACTTAGGAAATGCAAGTCCTATATTTGTAATCAAAAGGCAGTAGCTGTTTTTTCACTGGTCTGAGGTTGTTAAATTATGAAATCTTTCCTTTCCATCTCTCTCTTCCAATCAATCAGCCTTTTTAAACAGAAGCCAAAAAGACACACATGGACCCAGTGTTTAGTCTGAGGCTGTGAAAGCTACATCTCTTCCTAGTTCACAGTAGAGTGCAATCTTTATTACTGTAAAAAAATTCCAAGTAATTTCACAATATTCTTTCTCCTTGTTTTTCTTTTATGCAAAGTTCTGTATGATAAACTTAAAAGAGGCATTACAAAATCTTGAGTCTTTTTGCAAAGAACTCAAAGCGGCTTGAAGAATTGAGTAATGATGCTTTATTTGTGCATGCATATTTGAATATAACTCCAGTGTAAAACAGAAATAATTTGACGCTCAGATGACCTTTCCTTTTCAATATGAAAATGGAAAACAGCACTTCAGTGCACTTTTACCATAATGTAAAAATACAGTGAATGGTATTTTGTCTGTTGTAATCTTTGGGAAATCTTACCTGTAGTTAGGATAGCCTGGTTATGAATTCAAATCTAGAATTTCCATAATTTACACCTTATCCAGCACAGTACCGGTTATTCTGTAGGCTTCTGTAATCTGACAAAACCCACGGCTGGGTCTGAGGTTCCGACATTAAACCCTCAGAGAAATGTAGTTGTCCGATCATGTAAGAGATGCATACTCGCATGCAAGGCCCTGCTACGGGAGCTCCTCGCTGAGCTCAGCCACATAATGCCAGCTCCTGCAGAGTCCCATGGCCCGTCAAGTACAGTGCTGCTGCTCCGGCTGCCCTGCTCTGTGCTGGACACCCCAAGGGGCAGCAAATTTGTGCTGCTGCTTGCCAACAGATTCCTCTTCAGAGGAGTGTGAGATGGGCATAACATGGATACAGACTTGACAGGTCTGTACTCCCTACCCAGCAGCTGTTTTTTTCATTTGATAGAAGACTCTGTCTGGAGTCTGGTAAACACTTTCCAATAATAAAATTTTTATTTCAGTAGAATTTTTTTGTTTCTGAGAAATATACAAGTTTCCATTTACAAGGAAGGAAAAAAAAATCCCCCAGCTAGCTCTAGTTGCTACCAGCACTGAGCCTGAGCGTCCCTTAGAATCCCATCATGTCAGACAAAAACCCGTTATACCCTACAACCATACCAGATTTGTGTAGTTGCCATGTCTCACAGATGGGCTTTACATTATGTCCACCTGGTCCATGGGGTAAGGCTTATTGCAGATACACTAGGAAATGAATGTCCCACCATAAGAGGACTAAGCAGAGAAGACCCCATTTTCTCAGAGAAGCAGCTGGAAAACCAGTCAATCCCCACAGTGGGGATATCTGCATCGCTCATCCTGGGCAGGTGTTCCTGGCACGAACAAACCTGCCACTACAACTGGCAGGTGGCTGTAATGACTCTCGGCAGAGAAACCAGGTGGTGAATGGCCATGGGGTCTGCACCCCCGCCTTGCCCCTCAGCAGCCAGGCTGGCACGTTGTGCTGTAGGCTGATGGGTTTGGCACTTTCACTGACTACAGAAAATTAAAAAAGTTTCTGCTCCTGTCTGTTTTTCAAGTATCTCTTGCTATTTGCCTTTTAGGACCTGTAGTCTTGTCCAGGGAACTGCTTTATATTTTAAAAGTATGAAGGGAATAATGCGGCAAACCCAGCAAAACGCTTTTTTGCATTTTCAGTGTCCTCTGTGCTTTGCTGGATCTGTCAGTCTCTCCAGCAGGAAACATAGCTGTAACTCAGGAAGGGTTTCAATTATCTTCTTGTTTGCTGGAAATAAAAAGAAACCTCAAGCTGACATGTTTCTGAAGAAGAATCCCAAGGGATACATACTTCATACCACAGAAACCAGAAAGAAGGAAAAAAAAAAAAAAAGAAAAAAAAAAAGAAGAATTCCAAACTAGCTCCAAAGTCTTCACTGGCCAAACCAAAGGGGAACAGAACATGAGTAGCTGTGCTATCTATTTACTAGCATTTTCCTGTCACCCATGTCTTAAAACCTTAGTATCGTACATGCTGGGGCACCTCACTGTCATGCTGATGAGCTGGCCTGTCATATCTTCAGGGGCCTGAGAATGAAAAAAATCAGAAACAGAGTTTGTAAATATATGTACAACCTACTGCAGGAACACATGGACTTAAGGGAATTGTGCACTGTGGATGATTATAGAGAGGCCACAGTTTACCACCTGAAAAGTCTCCTCTGGGTTTTAATAGGGGAAGTATATCTTGCCAGCTGTCATCATTACATGAGTAACTACAGAACAGTATATAACACTCTTCTTTTTTCCCGCACGTTAGCACCACCGTTCTCTGAAAGCAGAGGACGTTCTGCCTTCTCCCAGCCTTCCTGAAGGCATTGCCCAGGGATAAACCTTGAGCCTAAACAGTCCTTGAGCCTAACAGTCTGTTACTTCCATATTTTGGGAGCAAATATGAGACGACGGGTTGAGTCAAGCAATGATTTAATATGTGCATAACCCTCTGTAAATAAGATGAATATTGGAAAGAGTTTTCAGGGTATTCCAAATAACTTTGAGAAGAAGCCGTTGTACAGTCTGTTGCTCTAGTACAGACTTTCCCCATTGCTGCTGTTACTCATATGCTGTAGACAGCAAAAAAGTGTTCCCCCCCAATTTTTTCATTCATAGAGGTGTTTTTTTCAGGCTGTACAGGAAGCCATAATGTATGATATATGTGCTACCTGAACCCCGCAGAGGTGAAACGAATGTCAGCAGTATCAGCTCTTTTCCAAACGGTTCAGTAACCTGTCAACAAACAAACAGCTGGGGTGACCCCAGCTACCAGCACCCCAGCCCGGAGTTAATGGGTGATTGATTGTTCCCGTTACTGGCAAAACAGAAATATTTTGCAAATATCTAAAAAGATAAGTGTAAGGAGCTGTATTCCAGTCTTGTATCAATATGTAGCTTAAGCCTATACACATATCCCCACCCACCTACGCTTACCCTTCCTTCTATAGGCACAAACATTTTGAAGGGATCAGTTCCTAGGAGGTGGCCTCATGTTACTTCCCAGCAGCATTATCTGTTGTTAAATTACTAGGTTACTGTACTGAGGTTGCTCAGGAGGAAGAAGTGTGTTGGGTCAACTAGATACTGCACACCTCTTTCAGAGCTGGTAACTGCGGGGGGGTATACTGGGGAAAGACTTAAAGAGGAGAAGGATATTGGGAATTCCTTCTTAGAAATGTGGGAGAGGTTACAGACCTGGGAGCACAGTGAGGTCTGGTGCAAAATTTTCTTGTGGTCTGGATGCGGACTGAAGCATCATTTTTTGAATAATCCTGATACAAGATCACATTTTTCAAATGTTGCTGAGTGACTCTCCTGCTGATTTTTACTGCTGAGAAATCTGCTGTGAATTTTGTTGAACATAGCCGTTACATATAGTTGCTCAAGTAAAGAAGTGGAAGGTGGTTGGTGTGATTGAAGATTTAAGGGAAATGTCATGCGTGGAGTGGATTTACCTGAACTGGAACTTCACTTGAGATAACTGCTAATATTGCAAACCTTATGAAATAATTATAAGTAGTAGCGCTCGACAAATGCAAACAGCTAAAGCTTTGCCTCTCTTTCTGCTCTAAAATACCGTGTTTCCAATACCGCGGTATCATGAGACATTGCATTTGGGCTGTTGATTCGCTAGGAATGCACATCATTTCTTCATTATTGACTGACCTCAAATGGTAGTGTTTCATATATAAATCTACCATTATAGGTACTGATCTAGCACGCTTCTGCTTAGCCTGTGACAGATGATGAGGTCATAGCATCCTCTGTTACTATCCTTCCTATTCCAGGCTTTCAGCACAGTGTCAATGAAGAATGAAGGCATCTTTTTTTTGCCATTTTAAAGTGCAAGTCACCTTCAAGCACCTGTCTTCTGAATGGGAGGAAACAGGCCTTTGAAAGATGGCTTCTTTTATTTGCATATCTCTTAGTATTAAAGAAGGGCAAGTTTTACTCATTTTCATTTCGTGGTGTGTTAACTGAAGTATATTTAACTACTGCAACAGCAGAAATAATTATTTCATGCAAAATGAAATCAGTATTTAAAAGTTTTTATGTACCTTCTGATGCTTCATTTTGGAGTACACGTTTCAACTAATAAAATTTCCTGTTAGCCTTTTTTAATCAGTTTTGGTGCCAAAGCATGCAGAAAGCTTTTATTCTGCCATAGAAAACTGAAAGAAATAGGGCTTTTTTCGGGGAATGAAAGTTCCCTTCACTTCTTGGCCTTGCTCACACAGATTTCTAAGCATTTTAAGTTATTCTGGCACCTTTGGGCTGTAAAAAACACATACCCCTTTAAAACTCCCCTGTTTTCCCCAACCTATGAGCTCCCAAAGTAAACAAAATTGGTTTTTTCTTCTGTAAATGCTGTAATTCTAACACTGTTTTAAACTCAGAACTCCCTTGTTGAAAAGAAAATGGAACTACCTTCAGTTTTTAGATACAGCTGGTAGTATTTCCAAATTCATGAAAATATGTGCTGCAGCATGTTCCATAAGGGGTTGAAGAATTTTGTCCACTTCTTCCTTCAATTACACCCTCAATATTACTGGGAGAGAGAGTAATGAGAGGTGTTTAAGCAATAGAGGAAATAGGGAAGAAATAAAAGTAGATGTTGTTGCCAGAATAATAGAACCCCAAGGACAGTGACTACATTTTTCTACCTATAGATCAGCTTACAGGCAGAAGAGTTTTCTTAATGGTTAAATTTAATTAAACTTCTTTTTCTGTATTTGTCATTAATTGAGCGTTTATTTCTGCCTCTGTGATTAACATGGATTATGCCAACATGTTTGTGTAATATTCTGTAGACTTTTTACCTGAGAAATTTTCTTTATCATTTGAGCAGTTCTAATTCCTTTTAGAATTAATCAAAGTGTGGAGCTGAATTACAATCACAGACCTGTTGGTTTTCCCTTTCTTAGAGAAGAGTGCAGTGTGGTTCACAAGGGACTTTTTCTTGTGGACAAGAAAAAGAAACAGAAAAAGAAAAAAAGAAAGAGAAAAAGAAAGAGAAACAGAAAAAGAAAAAAAGAAAGAGAAAGAGAAAAAGAAAAAGAAAAAGAAAGGAAAAAAAGACATTTTCTAGCTTTCTGCTCTTCTCTGCTCAAATGAGTTAGAAGGGTCACAACAGTCCTGTAAACTTAAAAAAGAAATAGAAAAAAGCTAAAAAGTAAGATAACCAGCCAGCCTCTCTCACCAAATATTTACAGATATGAATATACTTAACCAAAATAACCAAACAGCCAAACTTTCTTCATTGCCCATAATGGTATCTCCTCTTAATTCATGATCCAGCCAAGGGTATGGAGGAGTTTGTTCTCTGCTGAATGACATCAGCATATCTTAATGATTAAAACAAACTAATTTCTTGCAGTAGTTGCTAAGAAGACACCCAATTCTACAGAAAAATAAATATCTGAAGGTGGGAATCAGCCGTTAAAGTGTCTGAGCCAGCAATCAATGTTCACTTTACAGTCGCTGGAGAAAAACAGGCACTTACAGGGCATAATTCCTAAAGCAGATGCCTAAAATAGCTCAGCTGAACTGAGCCCTGGAAGTGCTGATTTCTCTCCATCAAATACAACAGCAGTCTACAGTGTTTAGCTAAGAGGCGGAGGCAGCCGTATCGAGGATGTCTAGAATCTGCTGAGATGTTTCCTGTCTCAGGTGTCTGATTTACAGAAGGCGCTGCTATAGAGTAAGGTGGCCTCCATGTATACAGAGCTGATTATTCCTCTGCTACTTGCAACCCAGGTATCTGAGAGCTGGCTTGACAAGTGGGTTTAAGCTTAATTCCTCCCCACCCCAGCATGTTATACCAGGTGTTAAATGCTGCTTGAGAGAGCAAGGAGCTTGGCAGGGCAATGGCTTTCCTTTGCCTTGGGTTTGTGACTGGCTGTGCAGATTCCGTGTGGGAGGGCCACAAGAGCAGCAGTTGGAGGAAGGAAGAGCAGAATAATGGTGGAGTGGCCTGGCATGATAAAGTCTCCCCCCTTTCTTTCCCGGGGATCTCCTGAAGCTGCCAATTAACAACATTTAAAGGCCACACCAGAAGAGCGTTTATGGGTAAAAGTAACAAGATCCTTGGGAAGAAGGCTCCAGTTTCAGGAGGTTCAAATACCACTCAGCAGCAAGCCTTGGGTAACAGGGGACAATGGAAGAAGGGGGGAGACATATTTCCTTTAAAGCAGATGAGAATTTGCCTGTGTTATCTCCCGTCTGCTGGTGTTAAGCTAGAATCCTTCAGATACCGTTAAAATAATTTTCAGATGATTAGAGAGGGGAATCATTTGAATATTTCTGGTCACTCTGTATGATACGAAGTAAGTTAAAATAAACTGAATTCAGCGAGGCTATTCGCATAGTTAGGGAATCTTAAAATGACTAAGACTTTGCAGGACTGAATCCTTCCTACTGTCATAAGCCAAATACTGTAAAGGGATTTTTAGATGTAAAGTCCTAAACAAAGAATCAGAAGTATAGGCTGAAAGAAGCTATCCACTCCAGCCTCTTACGTATTTTAGAGTTTATCTGCTGCACTATTTTGAGTATATTATCTAATCTCCCTTTAAGTTTTTCTTCTTCTGATATCTCAGGGGTTTCTCTTGGCAGACTGCTCCACTGATGAATAACTCTTATTTGGAGGTTTGTCCTCACATCTAATCTAAATTTGTTATGTTTTAGGTGAGCATTCTCCATGCTCAGCCATGACCAAGTCTCTCTCTTTCATCTTGTTTCTCACAAAAACTCCTTAAAAGTTCCATATTTTGTTTAAACTAGATGTCCTTTCCATCTTGTTCCTTATATCTTGCAGCTTTCTTAATGTTCTTCATCTTTGCTGCTTTCTCATCTTCACAGTGTGAAGGTCAAAGGATATCCTAAGTGAGGCCTCAGCTGTCATGTGAATACGTGATTTATTACCTCCCTACTCTTAAGTACAGTTCTTTGAATATGTATTCTTTATATACCAGTAGTATTTCTGATTTTCATTTGTATAGACACAAAGTCTAAAAATGCATTATAACTAGTCGTTTTCCATAAGTTTTGGAACAAAAATAATTCACTGTGTACTGTAAGTAGTGACTGGGACAGATTGCTTTTTATTAAAAACATTTGGTTTTGCAATATACACACATTCCTCCTTATGTGCTGTAGAATTATTTCTTTCCCCTCCCTGATCTGGGAACCCTGTGACAAAAGTTGCTGTTGACCAGTCCTTCAGCTTTTCCACGTAACAAGGACCTGAAAAGAAAAACTTCCACATTTTCCTTTAAATACTCAGAACTCCCAGAATGTAAAATTTTGCCTGGCCTTTCATGTCTTCCCCTAAGTTTTAGTGTCTTTATGCACACAGTTAGGCTCAAAGAGTGTTTCTGCCTGAGTATGGACTACATAAAACTAAGGATCAAACTAGTTTATATGTTCTACCAACAAATAATGTTTTTTCAGTCAAAATAATCTGCTTATTATCCATTTTAATCAGTATTTTCTTAGTCAGGTAACTTATTTCCACATGCTCTTTGGCCAGCAGTTATATCTCCTAGTTTAAGGAACGTAACTGAAGCGTCTAAGCCAGGTGTGCAGTCACCCTCTATGACCAGTCAAGAGAGGTGCGCTTCTCTCAGGCGATTCACTTATCTAGGGTCTGAGAAACTGTAGTGTTTCTCTTCCAGAAACTGTAGAAGAGCGTGCTGTGACTGGACTCCAATTTTCAGTACTTCACTGCCTTTATAGTCAGGTAAAGTGAATTCATTGGGAAGAAACTCAGTTGTCAAGCTGTGAGTCCTCCAGAAGCGCTAGGGAAAGTGTGTCAACAAGCCACGAGTTTTATGCTGCCCTCACAGCAAACAAGGGAACACGCAGTCCTGCACTGCCTTTCCTACCCACACCTGCTCTGGACCACCTCTCTGGACTCATTTAGAATTTTCCAGTTCTAACAATTTCTTCCATCTGCTGCAGTATTACACGGGATGCAATATAAAAATTCAACTAACAATAACTCTTCCATGTACAGCATCATCCTTCTCCTCCATGTAGCTCAAGATCGTGTTACCGATTTAACTAATTTGGTAGTCGTGTCAGTTCAAACACTCATGAACATTTCTAACAGCCCCATCATTAGCATAGTATGCTTAATATGGAAGGTGCTGCAGTTAAAGACATCTTGAAAGGACTTTAAAACAAAGCTTCAGGCACAGCTGGTCAGCATTAAGCATCACAGTGCTTACAATCCCCAATGTTGACCTTGACATGAAGACAGTTTCTGCTGTCTGGAGTCCTATGGCATTAAGAACTAAGTGTTTTCCAAATGTCCTTCTTAGTATAGGTATTCTGAATGTTTTCCCCCCGGACCCTAAGGAGTTTCCACAGTTCTGAAAGCCTATTGAATTGTCTGGTTTATTTTCCGAATGCCATTTTAATCCATCTCTAATCTTCATTAATAACAACATTATAATTACTTCATTAACTTTTCCAGATAAAGCATTTAAACTCTTCAGGAGCAAATAGCTTTTTGCTGGATCTTATACTAATTGCTTCATCTAATACCACAACCTTGAGTTTTAAATGTATTTAATGAAAACATAAAGCTCTTGTTTAGTGTAAGCATGTTACTGAAATCTGAAGAGCACATGGTGCAAGGGTAAAGATAGTAACTTGTTGTATTACATAGCTTTTAATGATGCATTTTGAAACACTGACAAGGAAGAAAGCTCAATTCATTTCCCAAGGGTAAAAGTAATACCCTTAGACATTAGCCTCTAACTTGTTTTGACATCTTTGTTCCTGTGTAAATGTTAAGTAATATGGTCAAATTTTATAAGTAATGCTTTATTAACGAAGTAACTTGCGTTGAGGTTGTAAAATTGAACACCAGATCAGGAAATAATAAAAAGTAAAGGTTGTATCATAAAGTTAACTGATCCGTACAGCTAGTGTTCCCCAGATAAGGTACGTGCTCAGCTGCCTACAGTATATGCAATTGTGAGTTACTGCTTCTGAACACCTTAACCTTTTATTTTCTTCTTTCTTGAATATTTTCATTTACGGCCTGAATGTTGAATGAATGTAGGTTCTTACATTAATTTCACTTTGCATTTGTTGGAAGAAAAGAATAGCATATCAAAACCCTGTGCCTTCTTTTAGCTGAGCATATAAACTACATGCTGTGTCTACATAGCTCTCGGTCCCAGGTTTGTTGCTAGTATACCTGCTAACATGGAAATCTCGTGGTTTTGCCTGACGCACCTGTGTATATCTAGTTATAGTCAGGGAACTGGTGGCTGAGAGACAACAACTTCAGCTGCTTCTCAGATATGTAGTTGCCATTTAGGTACTTCTAGTGCATTTCAAGGTGAAGTCAAATGACTTCAGTGGGCCGCTGCAGAAGGTAATTTAGCATGACAGTTTTTCACTTTTCCATGAAATGAGATGGAGGCGTTTACACAGGCCACTCTGAGGTATCTTCTGGAAGGCAAAAGCTGATAGCTGATGAGTAGTAAAGAGCCATTTCCAAAACTGCTTCTCTGCTGTGAGTCTCTGGACTGGACAGTTAAGTTGCTCAGCATGTGCCTGTATGTCAGGAATGAGAGGATGACTCCTAGCATTTCAGACCTGCTATATTTTCTTGTGGTGGGTTGACCCCAGCCAGCAGCTAAGTACCCACACAGCTGCTTACTCACTTTCTCTCCCCCACCCCAGTGAGACAGGGGAAGAAAATAGGAAGAACAAAAGTGAGAAGACTCATGGGTAAAGATAAAGACAGTTTAATAGGCGAAGGTGGGGGGAAGCACAGCAAAGTAACACAGTCACCACCCTCCAAGGCAGACCAACGCCCATCCAGTCTCCAAACAATGGTCACCTTGGAAGCTAACCCCCTTCTTCTTACTCTGTCTTGGTTTTTATTGCAGAGCATAACACTATGTGGTATGGAATAGCCCTTTGGCCAATTTGGGTCAGCTGTCCTGGCAGTGTCACCTCCCAGTTTCTTGCCCACTCCCAGCCTACTCGCCGGAGTGGGGCAGAGTGGGAAAAAAAGGCAACCTTGCACATTGAGGGGGTGCAAGCACTGTTCAGTAATAGCCAAACATTAGTATGTTATCAACACAGCTTTAGCCACAAAGTCAAAACACAGCACCATACTGGCTGTTATGAAGAAAGTTAACTCCATCCCAGCCAGACCCAGTCAGCTGGGTTTCTCCAGCAGTCAGCTTGCTCAGAGAAAGCTGTACTCTACACCAGGGCACTTTGTTTGCAGCTTTTTCAGGTGTTAAACTGAAAGTCTGAGCGTTAATGCGTATCTGTGCAGACTGCAACAATATCTTAGAATGCAAAGTTAGCATTCTGTGTGTATAAATGATTTTAATGGCAGTGCAGAAATAACACTTGTGGACTTGGAAATAGCAGTATATTCAGGGTTTTAGGTTTTTTCAGCTAACAGATCTTTTGACATGGAAAGAGAGGTGCAATATGCCATTGCACATCTTTGAGGAGACTTGTATGTTAAACAAAGGCTGTTAGAACTGAATCTACGTTATTTGTAAGGTACTCACTGCTGCCATTCTAGTCGAGCACGTTACTTGATTTGAGGACTGGGTAATGTAGCTGAGAACAAACAACGAACTATTGAATGAATGATCTTGTTGCACCCCACAAGAACAAAGCAGGCATAGTGGGATGCTCGGTGATGCACATCTCTAAGGGAAACTGAAGATGTAAAGATGCAGATACCAAGATGAGGTATGAAATCTTGTCCATATCAAAGTGAAAGGATGTGTTGCCATTGCAACATTGAGAATGCATTAACAGCTTAATTCTGGAAACTGTGGGGCAACAGTGCTGTGCAATGAAATTTGAGAGATCTCTGTTGCTTTAAACTTACCTGGCTAAATTTAGACAGTTTTTTGGGTTGCTCAAGTGTGGACAATTTCAGCCTACAAAGAACTTCAGAAGCAAACGTTGATATTGAGTAAGAATTCAGTAAAAGGAGGCTGAATCTGTTGTGTTCCACCCTGAGCTTTTAATAGGGAAAAAAATTTCAAGGCAGATATTCAGACACTCATGGCAGGATTAGGGACTAGCATTATTTTTTTTTAATATATAGGAAATATATATCATGGAAATGTATGTATAGGAAACATATTTCTTGGTGTACTGCACTTATCTATTCCATTCAATCACAATTCACCACGGAAATTTACACTAGGTTTCCATTTCTGGTACAGCAACATAAACAGTGACAAGACTGTGCTTTTAAAAAATGGGTGGAAATGGGAGAAAGAAAACCCATCAGTCTTTCAATAAGAGAAAATATTTCTCATAAACCATCTTTTGAGATGAAGAAAATATGGCTAGTAAGGCACGCAACTGGAAGTAAAGAGAAACATATTAGCACGCTGATCAATCACCGAGGTTCTGCCTGGGACTGTGGTTCTTGGCTCTGCTGGACAAAGGTCATTGAACTTACAAATAGTTACTATCTAAATGGCAGGAACTAAACTAACCTCCATAAACCGTTTGTATGAATCGTGCACAGGAAACAAGCTAAATGACACACTGAATGAGAGTGTCTATTTAATGCTGCGCTTTTGCTGGAAACAACTTGGAGCACTGTAACAAAGAAAACAACACACTGTCATAACTTGCATTCACTTCTAATGAATCTTTTAATTTCTAACATTAAAAAGAACATATTTTAGAGGTCTGCTCAGAGCTTTTCCTATATAGTCCAACTCTGAATGCAGGTTCAAACCTACTGGACCTCTTCCTGGAGAACAGGAGAGAATGGTTATAGGATAATGAATGTTATCTTGGCATTACTTACAGATAATGCATGTGTGACAGCAAAGTAAAGGGAAGTCATAAGTCTAGGTTACTCTCAGCCTCAAGAATGAACTGGATTGCTGCAGGATTATATAGGGTTTTTTTAAAAAAATAAATAACTTCACAGAAATAAAAAAGATCCGACTATGATGTCTGTTGTGATAATTAACTGCTGTTAGCGCTTAGCAGAGGCATGCAGTGAAAGTATAGACAAATTTCATTCTGATTTATGCTTGAGGAAAAAATGATTATTTTACTAGACGTGTTTTTTAAGTAAAAGGATTCTCTCTTACATAGGTAGCATATGCAGGACTTGGGGAAACTTTTCATGCTTGTGCCACCAATCTAATGAAATCACAGTTTGGGGGTCAGCAACTAAAGCATGAGATTTCATGCCTGGCTATATGACCCTAAATCCCATGACTGATTCACAATATGATGTTTGGGTCAAGGGATGGAGGTAAAGGGGCTATGTCAGGTGTAGAATATGACAGCTAGTTGGGTTTTCGGCTTGAAACTAGGGGAAATTAAGCACATGTACAGGCATTGAAGAAGTGGTAGGAAAATCCTTAATTGAGGGAGTGGTTTTGGATAAATGAATGTGATGTTTATTGTGGGCTCTGGGTTGGCTAACAGAAAAAGTGCTAGCCTAAGGACAGAAAGTCAGCCATACTTGACGTAGCATCTATTTTAGCCTAATAGCCCTTTCAAAATTCCTTTGTTGTTGCAGTTTTGGGAATCTGATGGATTTCAATTGGCTTGATTCATGTGAAAAAACTGATACTCGTTCAGGAACTGGTCACAAGCTCACTGGTGGTAAGGGAATACATGGCTGTGTAGTCCAGTCCAAATGCCTTGTCACAGGAGCATGAACCTGGCAAGGCCAAGGTATTCTTCTTACGCAGTGAAGCCACAAGTGAGTTATGTGCCCTGAAAGAGTTCCATGAAGACCATTACACCAAGCCCCTGGCCATACATTCCCGATTCCCTATATATCGTACAGAGAGACTATTTTAGATATATTTATTGAGTGTCTTACAAATTTTATTGGTATTGTTTTTCATTTTTCTCAACTTCTAAGCCAAGCTTCTGCAGTATCGTGAGGTTGAATGTTTATGCCTCAGGGGAGGAGGAAAATTATAACTAAAGAAGTATTGAAACCATTAGGAATGATCATTAGGAATATCTTTTCTGCAGAGTCTATTATTTGGTGATCTTTAAGTCATATATTACATGGGGATAAGAAAAGCTGTCGTCCATTGGATAATGATAATTCCCACCTTTTGGGTGGTACTCTGTTGTTTCTAACCCTCCATAGGTCACCAGGAAGCCAAATCTGTGTCTCTTGTCTGTTTTGAATTACAGGCAATACGTCTGGGGGAAAGAATGAAAAAACCTATATGTTCAGTGTACTTTTTTTTTGAACATCAGCCACTCATCATATCTTTTAACTTTTCTCATTTTCACTCATTTTTTATTTTGGTTTCCTCCGTCATTTGTTTTTATTCCTTCTTTTTTTCCTTTCCTCATGCTTTTTGCTGTCTATCCCCCCCCTGCATATTGACAGTGTTTTAGCTTGTAGAAGGGCCATAATTAATAGGTGAATCTTGCCTGAATAGAATAAAGGGAAACATATTACATGATTTTCCCTGTAATTAATTAATTGCCTGCTGAAGTTCTTCAAGACGTGTAAGTTGTGCTTGCAGACGGGGGTTAGTGAGCAGGCAAGAGGATTAAAAAATATGTGAAATACATGTGTCACTGCTCTGTGGAGTACAGTATATGCTTGTTCTAGGTACTCCCTCTCTCTCTGCATTTCTCTGTTTAAATAGGGGCGTGTTTGATAATATATTGCAATCACACCTCTCTGACAAAGACAGATCTCTCACCAGAAGCTTAACTATTGCATTGTATAGAAAAGGAACTGGAAAAGAGTAAACCAAGCTTTTCTATGCTGCTTCTCTCCGTTGCTATCAGTATTGCAATCCTCATTTCCCAACCTTTTCACGTAGCATTTGATATCTGGTAGTCTTTATATGAAAAGTCTGATGGGGTTGGAATTATTTTAACGCTATCAGAATGTGCACGCACATACCTTTGTCACCTCGTGTACTTTTCTTGGAGTACAACGTGGGCTAAGGAGAGCGTTCCGTAAAAATGTCAAGCGTTTAGCGTAATGCCAACATAGTACTCGATATTGTTATAGCTTTAAGTAATGGAATAGTTTCATAGGTGCTAAACCGCTGCGAGGAAAGCGTTCTCCCCTCTGAAGGCACTTCACAGCGCTGTGCTAGCGAACTTCAGGCACTCAGCCCCATTTGGTATCGGTGGAGTTAACTAAGTGAAGCTTACTGCCAGTTAGCCTCTTTCACCAGGAATGCAATTTGTGTTTACCTATATAAGGAAACCTGTTAGACTTAAAGAGCTCGGCAGGGCTGCGGGCTGCNGGGGCCGGACGGACAGAGCGCAGCCCCCCGGCAGCGGCAGCGCGGCGCCCGCCCGGGAAGGACTGTCCCCCCTCTTCTTCAGCTTCGGGAGAAACAAGAAGAAAAACTGTCAGGGGGGAAAAAATGGAGAAGCAGGTATGTCAGGCGGCTCCTCGCAGCTGGAGGGTGGCAGTGTTAGAGTGCGGGGAGACGCGGAGCGAGACTTGTTCTTACCACTGTGGGTCCCTCCTAAAATGGCTTGCATGTTTTATAAGGGCTGCAAAGCAAAAGCGTGCTGCTTGTGTACAGCAGCGGCCGTGTGAACAATTACTTCAACTTATCTGACGTTCCATGTGCTTCTAATTCGGATGCACCTTCCTATTACTGGAGAGATTCTCAAACTTTCTTATCTCTGATGGAACACAGATGCGAGCCGAGGCTGGAAGGAAGGCTGAGATGCTTTGGTTAGCTGGCTGAAGCTCTGCAAATGTGCAATGTTATGATCCTATCGTGCCTGGGAAAAGAAGCCCTTGATTTTTTTTTTTTTTTACCTTAAAATGTACATTTTGTAAAAGGTGCGTTCCTTTAGTGTTCCCAGGGGTCTGGTGTACTTTATTTTGATGTGTATGAATGCAGCTCAGTCAGAGTAGCTGGAATGTGTTTGCTGGAATACAGGGAGTTCCTGTAGTAATAAAGATTTTTCAGTGAGTTGAAAAATAAGCTGCAGGTACTGTTCTAGGAAATGGAAGCAAAACTTGTTTTTCTACAATAGGGATTGCCCCTGTTCAAAACAAGGATATGTGTTCCTTAGGAAGTATTTGCATATTCTGATAACCTTTACAACAGGCTCAGGGTAAAAGCCTCACAGAGAGAGAGAGAGAGAGATTGTTCCTTGAAGATTTTGGTCAGGACATAACGAAAAATAAAGCTGAAAACTTATTTCAAACAGCTTTCTAGTTGGAAGAATACTCCTGTGCAGACCTTCAGGACAGTTACTGTTAAGTATCAGCATGTTAATTGTGCAAGTTCATTCAAGTTTGATGCAGTTATGGTCTAAAAGATAGAAATGGAAAAATACTTTCAGCTGATTTCTCTGAGTACCTTCTAAGAAAAAAATGAAGTGCAGAGAACTAGTCAGAAACAGGTGGAGATCATTTTCAGAATGATTTTGCTTTTCTGGTCTTAGCAACTGATAGACATATGATTGCTTTTCACTGATTTTCATGGTTAATCATGTTTATGTGTGTACATGCAAGTGAATGCACTAGTTGTAGGAGTTGTAGCTACATCTTTCCTAACAGTCAAAGTGGGAAAGTAAAATGCATTCCTATGTCTAAGTGTTTAGAAGCTTACAGTGAAGATAATTATTATTTAAAAGCCCTCTTCCTTCTAAATATTTCTAATTTTCATGAATGAATGTCTACTTGAAATTAGTAATATGGTATTACCCGGTTAACATCCATTCAGAATAAGGAACTGCCAGAATTAAAATTCACTTGTGTTGATACAGATTCTCATTCATGTATATGCAAGACACTTCTAACTTTGAATGTTCAGTGAGGTATTAAGGGGAATGACACAGAATAGCCGTAGAGGTTTCAATAGGGAATTTTATAGGAGCATCAACATTGCAAAGAAAGTAGATGATAACAAGTTCCTAAACACTGCTTCAGTGCTGAAGCTAACAGGTTCATTGTCATGAAACACCTTTGGTCTTGGTGAAAGTCACCACAGCAAAGAAAGTAGGGCTGGTGGACCAGAACCATAAATATCACTTGTCTCGCTTCTCATCCTGGTGGCTTTGTGGATAACCTTTATTGTTGTGAATTGAGTGGGAGCACAGAGGAAAGACTTTTAGCAGGGGTGTTAGTAATCAAAGTGTGAATTTAAAGGGCAGGAGAAGACTCCAGGGAAACATGCTTTGAAATCACCTTTTCTCAAGTCTCTCCAGTAAATTGCATTGCCCCCATCAGTTTAGTGTCTAGCTATGCTGCAATCATTAGTGGTCTTTTGATTTCCCAGTGCAAAGTGAGATAGAAACCTGCTTCAAAGCCTCCACAGTATATTCTGGGCTGATATGAGCTTACTCTGCCCCAGGATCTGAGCAGCCATCTGTGTGGCCATGCTAGTGCAGGGCTGGTCCTGGCTGCAGCCCACTCCTAGGTGAGCTTTGTGGCTGCGACTCTTCCAGGGAGACAAGGGGTGGTGTGGGCTCTCACCCCTTTCAGCCACAGTATGTGCCTTGCGCCCTCCTCTGCCACCCACAGCATATGTAATGGTGTGGCTACGGAGCCTGCAGTGTCATGGCGGGACCTGCCTAAAAGCAGTGTCTGCCCTGGGTCTTTTTACCTCTGCTTGGTGCTGTGTCTGGGGTGTTGCATGAGTTTCCATCGCCCTGGACGCACAAAAAGCAAATTCTTTTCAGACCAGGATATATGGCTGGAAGATATATCCGAGGGAAACTTTATCCTTGTTTACAGTGAGAAAAGAATTGCAAAGTAGACAAAGCAATTTAAAGTACAGGGTAGACCTTGTGTATTATCTCAAATCACAAGCAAAATGCAGTGGCTATGGCTGAGTTATACAGTGACCCTTCTCTTGCCTGAGCTTCTGCAAACCAGCCTCCTACCCTAGGCATTGGGCTCCAATCCATGTTAATAGGTGATGTTTCATTCACTGATTAAGAAAAGGAAAAAAAAAAAAAGCTAGCAGTCATTGTAACCCTGTTTAAAGATTAATTTTTCATTCATTCAAGGGTTCTTTTATATCAGTTTTCATAACAGAGCTGCGTTCAGGGTACAGTAATGGTATTGGATTGGATTGTATATTTTGGAAATTAATGTGCTGAACCCAGGCAAAGGCAGTGAGTGCAACAAGTCTGTGCATACACCTATGGTACCATCTTTAGCTCTGTAACTGAGACAAGACTGAAGTGAAACAGAAATAGTTGAATTTGACAGTCTGAAGTCTAATACATAATTGAATTGGCATTTTTGTTTGTATGCCGGAGGTGAAAAGAAAAGCACCAAATTATTTATAGGTATGGCAAAAGCTTTGATTACTTGAACCAAAATTATCTTTTGCCTCCATGTTGTATTACTGATGAGTTAAATTCATGAGAACTGTTGGTCATTTTTCACTTTTAAATCAGAGAGTACTTGATGTATTTAGCATATAGTATCATAATTTTTTTGTTTAGAAATGAAAGAACTTCAATGTTTTTCACATTTAGTAACTTGCTCATCCTACAAAGTTTTTTTTTGTATGTTTTCTTGACTTGCAACCATCACCTCATGCTTACTCTTCATTTTCTGATTTGCATATAATCTGAAGCGGAGTGCTTTTACACGTTGGCAAGAGGCAGTTGGGCACGTCATGGTTTTTTTTCCTGGTATCTTTTCACTTATTCAATAAAAAAAAGGACTAGGCTTTCAAAGGTGTAACTGGAGAGCTTGAAATAATAAAAGAACATGCTGTACTAGTTGCATGCTCCCTTTAGGGTTTTGTTAAAGGCTTTACCATTCCATTATGCTATCATTTTGTAGTGTAAGCATGTTATATGGCATGTGTGATTTCATTGCCCTTAAGTGACCTTGGTAAATTCCTTATTTCCCCTGAAGCACATGCCTAATTGAAAATTGCCATCTGCAGTTGCAGAGCTCTAAGCAAGAACTCAAAGAATAATGCAAGAGGGAGATGGGTGTCCAGAGAGTGGGGCAAGAATACTTCTTCTGTAGCATTCACTGTATTGCATGAGGTTAAACCTTTGCTTTGAAGACAAATGATAAGGAATTACAGGAAGGGTGTCTTAATCTGTCTGCCTAGTTCATCTGCCTAATGCTGCTATCCAGAGATCATGTGATCCACAAAAAGTGTGTGTTGCTTGATTATTTTTTATTTTTAATTTTTTTTTCTCTTGTGTGCCCCTCTTCTTTCACCCTTGGGTAAATGTATCTGGAGTTTAAAGTTAAAAATATCATTCCAAATCTGAGCTGTGCTTTCCAGTCCAGCTGCTGTCCTCATACCACAGTGCCTCGCTTGGCTCTGCTGCGCCACTCTGTTTGAGGATATAGTTACGATGATCACAGACTGCAACCACAACCTAAAAATGAGACATTGTGTTCCCTGCTAGAAGCCTCTAGCCTAGCATTGCATTACAGCTCCTGTGAGCATATGTGCTTAAGGGTCGTGCAAATGAAGGAGGCAAAAAGCTGGACAATGTAGAGCTGAGGAATGGCTTAAGAAGGCACTTTCTCAGATGAGAGGATGCTAAACTGCGCCCTGGATTAGAAAAAGAAATCTGCGACATCTGTATATTTATTCACTAATGTGTAATGCAATTGTTTAGGACAGGAAAAATGCAAGTATTTTAATTAAAAAGGGTTGAGAAACGTAAAGCATGAAAAGTCTGCGATGAAGATGTGAAACTGCAGTTTTATCACGCCTTCTTGTATGTTTATTCAGTCTGAAAAGTTCAGAAAACTACTGGGCTGAAAGTTAAGCCCCTAAAATTCTCTAGTCCTGTGTTATCTCACGTGTAGTCTTATTTATGAAAGCTTATCCTTTGAATTTGTTTCTGTGGTAATTCCAAGTGATATTTCAAAACTATTTATCAGAGTTAGAGTTTTGGAATACACACTACTTTAAGACTCATACAGGAAGGTATTGAAAATATACAACATGTGTTAGGATCTGAGTTTACCAGGTGCTTAGAATATATTCCCCTGCTGTTTTGGTGGGTTTCTTCTTTCATTAAAAATGACATCTAGTTTTTGATGGTGTAGCAAGTAATTAAGGGAATGCATAAACACTTCTTGGCAAATTTCATGTGGTTCCATATTTTAATTTTTTTCATGTTAAATATATTAGATGTTCAGCAAGGTATTTAAGAACATACTTGAGGCCGAAAGTCTGTACATAAGCAGATGCATATTTTCCAATGTATCTATATCTGGGATTGTAACACATGTTCCAATTCATATGCACCTAAATTCTCTGCTGGTTTTTCTGTTTGGTTGTTTTGGGTTTTTTTTAGTAAAAATTTACTATTGTCCTGTGATTGTGTATGCAGAGGCTGGAATAACTGGTATTTGCTTTTAGGTAAATCAGTTAACATTCATAGGATTTTCCTTGAACAAATTGACATCTTCCTTTTACAGGTTTTTGTAAAACTCCTTTGAGGGGTGGATGTTAAGTTGCACTTTCTTTTTTTCTTTGGTAGTTTCACTCGATGGTGGTTTTGATATTGGTCCTCTGGATGTCAGATTTAGGGAGATGGTATTAAAAAAAAGCAGTTGCTTTTGCTAGATATCACTATACTAAGTTCAGCTTCATTTAAGATTTGGCAACGTTCACATCCAGTGATACCAACGAAATGCCATTTTTGACACCTCGTGCATAGTTCCAGTCATTCCAACAGGCTGAGAGCGCTCTTGTTGGTAATGCGCTGGATTACAGAGGGCTCAGAGTATCAGCTTGGAAGTGTCACAACTTGTCCGCCGTGCTCCTCCAGTGATGCATGTGCTCCTGCTGCTGAGTTCCTAACACTTCTGTTTTGTAGCTGCCTAGCCTGGAAAATTCCATATAAAAATTCAGATCAGGCCTCCTGAGGTGGATTTTTTGAGGCACGTTTAATTTCACTATGTATGAAACAACGGTAGTGTTCCTGCTATGTTAATTCTGTAAAATGAGCAGTTGTTTTACTGCACCTTTCATATTTTTGTTGTCTCCTTCACAAGAAATTCCCCCCCATTTT
Organism: Fregata magnificens; assembly: GCA_013389945.1. Classification (NCBI taxonomy): domain Eukaryota; kingdom Metazoa; phylum Chordata; class Aves; order Suliformes; family Fregatidae; genus Fregata; species Fregata magnificens. The sequence continues at coordinate 25,156 of WAAD01004100.1, read as the reverse complement.
AGGTGAGGAGTTTAGGCATTAGCAGTTAATTATGAAGTCTTACCTTAAGTATGGCAACATACCCCAGGGTGGTTTGGGACATCCCATTGATTGTGGGTTCAAAGTTATGCAGCTGGGCTTAACACTCCAGTGGGCAATTCTGGCTATGCTGCGTTTTGCCTTTGATACATTGCCATCCCACCACCATTAGCGCAGTGCTTAGACGGCAAACATCTGTTTGCTTTTATTGCACATGTGTTGCTTAAGATTTTCTGCTTTTACGTGGTGTAAATCACTGGACTCAACCGACATGTATGATTCATTTACTAAATAAACCTTAAATTGTGTCAGTAAAATGTGTGTCCTATGGGATGACATGTATGACACATACAGAAGAGAAAACTGACAGATTTGTGTCTGGAGTCACCAACATTTCATATTTTAGTGGGTTTTTTAACTGTTTGAAGGGAGTCATGTAAATGTCAGTACAGAAGAAAAGATTGCAGTGAAACTGGCATGCATCCATATATCAGAAAACGATGATGGGAACAGAGAAATGCCCTTCATGTTAGAAAACAAAACCATGAAATCTCTATATCCTTCATTCTAGAATCTCACCATATTCATGGCACGAATTGGAACAAGCACCTATAAGAAAAACCAGATACATTTTGATATCACTGTATATAGTCTACAGTGCACACTTGAATGGAAAAGTTACCTGGATTTTGAAATGAGTTTAGCTGTTGATCTGAGCAACTTTTCAGCAATAACCTGTAGGTACGTTGATGTTTCAGGGACCTAACTTCTTGGTTCTAATGTGTACCATTTCACATTGCTGGAATGCACCACAGGATTGTTTTGGTTTAGATTAATGACAGCAAACTCAGTGAAATGACTTACAGTTGTTAGCTTGCTTAATTTTGGAGGGTAACCTACTGTGCCTTGAAGGTTTTAGTCTTATGTTTCTGTTCCATGAAGAGCTCAATTTGAACGTTTTGTCTGTGTCACATGAGAACTAAAGAAACAAAACATGAGGAGAAAATGGAAGATTACAGCTGAGCAGAACCATCAGCTGAACAGGCCTTTACTCGCCCACAGACACTTCAAAGTTTTGGGGTATGCAGAATTGCTGTAATATAATAAAAATTAAAATAAAAAGCTCTCTCTAGAAAGGACTTACAAAACTGAAAAGTTTAATTGATGGAGTCAGTATCATCTGCCAAGTTTCCAGTACCTCACCCAGGCTGAGGGAGCTAGAACTAAACTTGAAAGTAGCTTGACTAGCTGGCAAGCTGGTCTGAAATCAGGAAGATATAAGTGAACCAAAAGAAGCACAAGTCCCTACAGTCAGGGAAGAAAATATAATTTATCTATAGAAAACGGAGGATAATTCAGTCAGCAGGAGGATCTGTGGGCTACCGCAAGTTAGGAAATGAATGCGAGTCACTGATGTGACAAAATGTTGAAATGTGAAAGTCATTCTGGGACTCATTACTGAAGGTACTGTATATGAGAGGATGAGAGGTAATTATTTTGCCCTGTTCCACTGTGATAAGCCCCCAGCCTGAATTCTTCATTCAGTTTTATACATGATACTTCAAGAACTACACAAACAAACTGGAAAAAGAATAAAGGAAAACAAACAAAACATTGTAACAAGAAAACATGATTGCAGGAACTGAGTATGTTTTATTGAAAACCTGGATTCCCAGAGTGTCCTATACAAGGACTTTTATGAACTAATATTCTGTCCAGCTGCTGCCTTCACGCAGAGGATCAAGGAGGAGCTGAGCTGTCCCTGCTGCCCACTGCTGCCTTCTTATGAGAGCAAAAGGTGAAGCTGGAAGCGCATGCCCAGGAGCCAGCCAGAGCTGGGGATGGCTGCTACAACTGGGCAACTCATTGGTTTTACTGTCAAAGTGCTACTTGCACAAACTCAGCTTTGTAAATTACTGCCTAGAAAAGAGAATAAACTGTGCTGTAATACACAGACATGGTTATAAATATGACAGTAATTAATTGTTCTTCATCTCTGCTGAGGATGGAACAAAAGGCAATTTGTAGCAATGGTGGGTTTTGTTAGATTTTAGGAAGAACTCTACAGCTACAATAGTATTTAGGCACTGGAATGGGTTACCGAAAGAAGCTGTCAGATCTGTCTCTGGAGGTTTTTCACACACTGAGCAAATACCTGTTGTGGATGATCTAGGTATAGTTGATCCTCCCTGGGAGCAGGGAAATGACCCCACACAGACTCTCTCAGACCTACATTTCTGTGATTGCTTCCTAAGACTTTGACTGTGCCTCTAGCATGGAATGTGGAAATATTTCCCAATTTCAGACCCCAGCATGTCTCATGGCCATGTCCCAATGCCGTAGCAGTGCCTAAGCTGGGCCTGCATCTGCCCTTTATCTCTACCTTATGCCCCCATTTCCCATACTAGGTCCTAGTAGATCAAGAGAGTGAGACTCTATGGTGCCTCACAGGTGGCCCTTATCTGTAGAGAAGAACAGGCTCAGCCCCAGACTGGTATTGTGTCTACAGTATACAAGACAGTGGAGTGTACTGCTGCCCTCCTCACTCATTCTAATACTGTAGACTCATTGCTTTGGAATTTAGGAACTTTGGCTACTTTACTTTTAGCTTCTACTTGGTTAATAGTCTCAAGAGTTATAGCCGAGACTCCCATTTTAACATTGGCATTTAGTAACAAGAAATACAGATTTGAAATGAATGAAAGCAAAACCTAATAAAATCATGACAAAAGTAAGTGGGAATAGTTACATATGTGAAACCATTGCCATTTACTCTGTGAAATACATACCTTTTCCTCTTACTGTATGGATTATGTGATGTAGTAATAAAAACCAGAACATCCTCATCTCTGTAGATGTAAAGCAAGCCGGAATGTAACTACTGCAAATAAATGTGGGAATGTGGAAGCTAAACCCCCTTGTGTTAGTGCGGGAGAGGAGATTGTTCCCCCAAGTGCTGTATCTAAGCAGAAGGTAGACTGGAGAGTTACATGACAAGGCTCTCCTTGGAGAGCAAAGTGTAGTGTTTGGTTTGTTGTGTAAAATGTGTTATTGATGTGCTATGGGCAAGAAATTAGTACATCTCCCATGGTTATGTAGCAGTGCTGAGTCATTGATTACTGTCAATCAATGCTGTACACCATAGTGCTATATCCATTAAGCTCACTACGAGAATACAAGGCATAGGATTCGATCAGTTAGGTCCTAAATTAAAGTAATGCTCCAAGAGAAGGAGAATGTAAAAAATAGAAAAAGAACAACAGGAAAATGGAAATGAGATTAATTTCTTCTGCTTGATACTTCCCATAACCTCATTCTCATGACTTGGCATTTCTGAGGTCAGTTGTTTTGTGAGATTGAGTAAACTGAATTCCGAAGTGATGGTTGACTTAATTCCTAGTGTCTAGGTCATAAAATGGCAAACACTGAACTGCTGACCTTCCTAAAATTAAAAAATTAGTCCATATTATCAATTTTAAAAGATGGATGAACATTTTTAATTAGCAGAAAACCATTTTTTACTATCACAAGCACCCACTTGAAGCAGTCCATCTATTCACTTCTCTGTGAATAGAATATTTTGCTCTAATGGGGAGGGTGCAAAGGGGTTGCAGCAGGGATCATAGAATCATTAAGGCTGGAAAAGACCTGTAAGATCATCAAGTCCAACTGTCAACCCAACACCACCATGCCTCCTAAACCAGGCCCTGGAGTGCCATGTCTACATGGTTTTTGAATGCCTCCAGGGATGGTGACTCCACCACCTCTCTGGGCAGCCTGTTCCAATGCTTAGCCACTCTTTCAGTAAAGAAATTTTTCCTGATATCCAATCTAAACCTTCCCTGATGCAACTTGAGGCCATTTCCTCTTGTCCCATCTCTTGTTACTTGGGACAAGAGACGAACACCCACCTCGCTACAACCTCCTTTCAGGTAGTTGTAGAGAGTGATAAGGTCTCCCCTCAGCCTCCTTTTCTGCAGGCTGAATAACCCCAGTTCCCTCAGCTGCTCCTCATAAGACTTGTTTTCTAGACCCTTCACCAGCTTCGTTGCCCTTCTCTGGACACGCTCCAGCACCTCAATGTCGTTCTTGTACTGAGGGACCCAAAACTGAACACAGTATTCGAGGTGCAGCCTCACCAGGGCAGAGTACAGGGGCACGATCACTTCCCTACTCCTGCTGGCCACACTATTCCTGATACAAGCCAGGATGCTGTTGGGATATTTGTTAGCAGAACAAATTGCTTTCTACCATACTGTTCAAAGTCATCTCTCGACAGCAGAGGCTGAATATGCTCCCCTCTTCCTTATTGCAGTCAGAGGGCTGTTTTTCAGAATGGTTTTTCAGATCAGTATTTAGCCTAAGTGGTGAGATGGCCACTGTGAATTTCACAGCTTTCCGGGTAAGACCATGTGGTTGATGACTGGGGACTCCATCTTGTGAGAGGGATCCCATAACATGTTCTGCTCATTCCTGTTGGAAAGTTATTGTCTTCCACAGTGGTCTCTGACTTAATCCAATCCTTATTCTGAGCACACAGGAAGGGAACATTGTCTCAGGCAACCAATGTGTAACTTTTGGAAAATACTCGTTTTGTGATTGCAGTCATTACTATGACTTTCAATTACTGTCTTTTGGGACAGAAGCATATTACATTTATATTCATAGGCAAAATCACTATCTGACTCTCATTTCTGAGGTTTAGAAGTTATGCATCTAAAAATATTTTGCACAAATTAAATTAAACCAGGCTACTAAAATATTCAGTAATTGTAGGCAACTGCATAGCCATATGTCTATTCAAAAACAGCTTTTAACAATTTGCCTAGAGGAAAATCCTCTTTAAAATGCTTGGACCGGCTAAATCTAAAACTAAAACTTGTTTGAAAGATGACATTCTTCTGAGCAAGGTTCAATAATTCTCCTAGATTAGGGCTGTGTCAGTGGTTTTTCATGGTTTTATATTCTGAAGATAGATGTCAAAGTAAAAATCTAATGAAACGTGACAAAAATCTCTTGTCCAGTAATGTGCAAATATGGTACCAATATTCAACAAAAAGCAACCTGTACTTTCTAAATAGCTGGGGCTCAGTGTTTTTCCCCACTGAAGGCATTAAACACTAGATTGAGAAAGGTATGTGTGTTATGAATTAGGTTTTGCTCAACTTCTAGGTGTGTGAAGTGTGATGTCAAGATTTGACTTGCTGTGTCTTTCATAATCAGTACCTCAGAACAAGACCTACAATACAGGGGATGATGGGTTGGCCTCCTCTGCAATTCGGGAGACACTTTCTGTAGTGCCAGTGGATAGTTTCATCTGCTTGCTTTCTTCCAAGGGTAGTCGCTAATAATCATTCTCCCAAGAGCTGAGCAGAGCTTGTTGTTTTTTAAGCACAACTAGAGAGGCTTTTGGTTTGGTCTACCTTTTAGAAGACTAGCTTGCCCAGGAAATGTAAGATGTGTGCTGGAGACCTTTCCCTGCCTAAGGAGGTGCCAGTCTGTGTTCAATATCTCCCAGAAAGGCAGTGCTATGGCCACAAGGTGGCAAATCTGTGTGGACATAAACTTCTTTTTCCCTCCTGTAGTGCCTGAGCCACTGGGAGAAAGAATCTGGACTTTGTGGTCTTCTGGTGAGAGCTGTCACCAAAGGAAGGAGGTACCTTGGCTTGTGGGCCTTACTAACATAAATCTTCATATGTTTTACGTTACGCAGATGTTGACAAAAAAAAAAATCCTGAAGCAGTGGATCAAGGACTTTTTCCTCCCACGTGGAGGTTGTAAACACTTGGGAGATGAGACAGCGGGAAAACTAAGACTAAATCAAAATAGGCATTCGATTGCCTTAAAAGCTCCACATGAAGGTAGGCACCTCCATAGGCTTCTGGCGCTTGCCTCAGTTTGGGCCTCCTGAATTGCAAATAGGTGGAGACAGCAGCTAAGTACTGAGATGTTTGTACAAGCACTGAATCAGGTTTGCGTTTATCTTGGATTTTTAAAAAACAAAGTTTGTCCAAATTAATCACAATCTTTTACCGTAATTGTTTGGGATGGCTAGACTCTGAAGAAGTCAGTTGTATCATTTACAGCTGATTCCCAGGTCTTGTGTTCAAGCCACTGTCTGTTTTTTAGTATGGGGGAACTGGGTTGTATCTGTTGAACACAGAGCTAGGAAGGTGACGTTACACTTTCCCACCTGGGAGAGACTGTTCTCAAGGCTTTTTCTTCCCCGCCCTTGAAAAACATGTGGTCTAATTCACTTGGAGGATTCCTTCTGGTGACACATCAGGCACAGTTATGGCTTCCTTTCTCTGAATTATCAGCATTTTCAAAGCAGTAATACTAGTCTACCTGCAGTCCCTATGGAAGAAATGGATAATTTTTGAACTATTGGGAGCAGAGAGCCCTGTGTTCATGGGACCACAAGACTTCAAGGCTCTGAACACATGAATTAATACTTTAGTCCATGGAAAGTGAAATTGTCCTCATTTTTAAAAACTGTGGGTGCATAATGAAATCTCTCGATGTGTTATCAAAACTCATCAACAATAACAAATACATTTAAGAGCTGAGGGCAGTTTTTTCTGTTGTTTCCCATGTTCACTGTTTAATACCTGCCACTGCTTTTTTATGCCCTCAGATGGGTAGAAGCTGCTTGCTCATGTACTGTTTCCAGTGTGAGCTGTGTTGAGTGTTTATGCCCAAAGCATGACTTCTCTGTTCTCAATTGTACTGACTTAGTTCGTCTTTTAAGTTTCTGTGAAACTTGAGGGAGAAAGGGGCTTTTAAGATATGGTGAAAAGAGAAAGGGTCTTGACTTTTTATGTCATGCCTTTTTAGAAGCCCACACTTAGTTTTGGACAAAGGATTCCAGACAGGTGACCTCTCTCCAAAGTGACTTATGGCTTTGTTCTTAAAGGGAGAGATCCCAGGTGCAGGAGACTTAAATAACAGGGGACTTAATGTTAAGACTGTCGTCTTTTTCTTTTTTTTAAATCATGTTCCCTTTTTCCCCCCTAATGTAAGACAGCTATAATTCCGATCTAACAAACAATTGTAATCATAAATACACTTTCCTTGTGACTCGTTTGGTGTGACAAATACTGCTGTGTTGAACCCCACTATTCATGCATCTTGCAGAATGTAAGATCATTCATTCTTCTGCCTTCCCGCAAAATAGACAAGACATCTCCTTCTGCTTCAGGAGGTATCTTCACCATATATGTTGCTCTAAACTAGAGTTGCAAGCTATTAAACTGAAACAATAGGATGAAGCATGTTATAGACTTCCTTTTTCAGTATGGTGTAGCTTTTCCAGTGCAGCATTTATCTGCTTCATATTCAAAATGGTGGCTATAAAGAATACAACTATCTGAAAAGTTTTCAAAGGCACGAAGAAGAGGAATTGTTTACAGTGTTTCATCCCAGCATGTATAGCAAAGGATATTGAATGAGTATTACAGAAGCACTCAAACTGCACTGATCAACATACAGAAATTAATATATGGTGTGTGACAATTTTTGGAAGAGATCTGTTTCCAGTTATAGATTCCTCTCTGGTTTCAGTAACATTTATGTGGAATAGTCTTCCAAGGGAAGTGGTGAAGCACTGTGTACTAAACATTGGCAAATGAACTGTACAAAGTGTTTGAAGGCTCTTCAGAAAGCTGATCTGCGAAGAGTGGCGGTGTGGACATGATGACATCGTGGAGTTCCCATGTCTCAGTTCTGACTTGCATTTTGACAGTTGTGCAAGCCAGAAAGTGCTGTCTCAGAAGCATCAGGATGTGCCAAATTTACAGTGTTCAGAGCATAACAACTCCTTCCTCCGTCCCTGTTGTTAGAGAATTTTCTGATTGAGCAGTTCTTTGTTGGGAAATATGTATGCATTGGAGATTCAAGAGAAGTGTGTGCCAGTTTAAATAAGGATGGAGCCTCTGTACAAAGCACAGGAAGTAACAAACTCTGCAATAGTAAATGTCCCACCAATTAGATCGCCAGTCTGGGTTTTGAGAAAGAGAGACCCAGGCCTGTCACCTTTTTTCTCAATTTCATGGGGTGGCGTTAGAAGCCACTGTGGCCTTCGTAGCTCACATATGAAGAACATCTCAGCAGCTTACTCAGAAATGCAAATAGCCACATTTCACATTTGTTGAAGCTGCTGTAAGATGTGCAGCCTAGCTTCGCATGTGGTACAGACAAATCTTGGCTGATACCTGTGAGCATGACACTCAGTGTTGTATCCTGAGTGGCCTGATTCTACTTAAGTATCAAAGGAAAATGAGGTATTTCTTGTTCATGTTTTATTTATTAATTTTTTCATTAATTGTTTTTGTAGGAACACATCAGTTGGTCAAAACACTTTTTTTGCAGGACTGATTAATTTTGACTACACTTTCATTATAAAAAGGCTCTTCAGTCTTAAGAGTAGCCAGTAAAATGGGGGATGTGGAGGAGAAATGTAGAAGCTAGCTTCATAAGTGTGGATGGGTTTGTTTTCAGTTCTCTGATACAGGCTCTCACAGAGTCATGTCAAGTTCTTGACAGAATGGGGTCTTAACCCTGAACCTGTCATGTCTTGGATGGATGACCCAGATCCTGGCTGCTTTGGGCTGCTCCTAATAGCTCCTAATGTTCCATTGTGTATAATAATAATTTTATTTCTTTTTTCAGAAGGGCTCAGAGCACACACCTCAGGTGAGTGTCTTAACCATTTTACGAGAGTCTGAAATGAGTGAGTCTTCCTTTCTGTCGTCTTTTCTGTTTCGGACCACCATAAATTTACTTAGGTATAGAATGAGGCACTTCTGAAAGTAAAACTGGTTTTTGCCTAGTTCTTACTTTGCCAATCTAAAGTAGTTTATCTCTATAGTATTTTGTCCTGTGCCTCCTTTCTTTGCAGTAACTTTTAAAAAACCCAGTTTATTGGAATTACCACAGGATGAAGCAGGCAAGTATGGTCCTATAGGGAAAATGGTTCTGCTTCTGCAATGACTACTCTATAAGGGAAGTTGAAGGGACGTTGTTTTGTGTCAGACCGGTGGAGCTGGCAGCTTCTTATACAGTGCTGTTTGTTCCTGGAACAAGTTCAAATGAGTTTTAGTGTGGGGGCACTCAGCCATGTGAGCTACCAGCTTCACCTTTAAGACGCATTATTCAAATGTGACTGGGTTAATAACAGGGCACCAACGCTTCTCGTGAGGCCTTTCTTTTGAAGAGGATGGCTATCTTGATTCATCCACACCTTCATCAGCCTGTCTCCTTGTCCAGGGCCCTGAACAATTGTCCCCACTGTTGCAGATGTGCTTCTTGCTCAGGCTTTGATCCCCCTTTCCCAGAAACACGATCACTCTTTGCTGAAAGCCCATTCGTTCGGTAAATTTGAGCTCTGGCTAAGCAAGGCTTGCAGCCTGTTAGAAACCAAGATCCTTGAATCTAACAGTTTTCCCTGTTGTTTTTCAACTGTGTGCATGTATGGTCACACTGAGAAAACTAGTATGTCGCTCCCAATGGAATGGAATGCTGTAGCCTACGGTAAGTGTGCCTGTACCAGCTATGTAAGCTATCTGTGGTGGATTCATCTCACTGGCCAGTTCTACAGCATTAAAGGACTTACTCAATCTCAGAATTAAGTAGTGCAAAGGAATTACACATCTCCCACACAAAGTTTCAGTATTTAAACGATTTAAAAATTTAATGAAAGCATTGCAGATTTGCATATAGTTTGAAAAAGCACTGAAGCATCATTCCCATGGGAAATGGGGGAAATGGAACTAGAAGGAATCAAATTTATTGTAGATATTACTTGTGATGTTAGGTCATGTGGACCAGAACAGGGATCTAAGGCCCCGAACCTGCAAACACTTACACACTTGCTTAACTTTATTACATAGTGTAGTCCCATGTAAGTTAGTAGGTCTGCTCACGGCAGTAAAACTAAACACATAAAGTATTCTTAGGACTGAAGCCTCATATTTGCTTCTCAATACATTAGAAAACCAGGGAAGGGTTTTGCAGAATGGCTTAACAGACCATACTGGTAGCTACATGATTTTTTCATCTGAATTTTGAACAGATGGCACCTTGTAAACTGAAAATATCAGTAATACTTCCTTGTAAGTGTAGTAGTGATTGAAGTCTCACTGCAAGGATGCAGAAAGAGTGGAGTATGAAATATTTTACAGACGCTACCTTTTCCTTTCGCTCTTCCCACAGTTCTTCTGAGATTGGCCCCAAAATGTTTTGACAGTGTTAAAAGCTATTCCCCCCACCTTTACCTATCACAGTTTGCTAACCAGCATTTTCATGCAAGATTTGAAGTGGAATGTTGTAAAGTTATATGCTTTTTAGTCTGTAAAACTTTGGACTCTGTCCAGCAGACCGTTTTTACATGGCCTGGATCCTTTTCAGGCAAACAGGATCTGTACTAGGGTGCAAAATTTTAGACAACTGATGCATTCTTTAAAATAACTACAAGTTGGCTCACTGCCCCTTATAGGAGTCTGTTAAGACTCCCCCACTGCTGCCTGGGAATATATTTGTGGAGACAGGACTTGTGAGGGCCAACAAAGTAACAAATTTAAAGGTAACCTTTCTTTCCTCTGGTACTCTGAAAATATCTTTGTAATTTATTAGCCATCTAAGCAAGACGGGTAAGGGCACTTAACACTTCTGGACCAACATATCTGTAATCTTGGGGAATAAATATTTTATGATTTATAAAAGGCAAATGTGTCACAAGAGGTTGGTTTGGGTTTTTTTTCCTCTTTAGCAATAGACTAACTTCCCAAATCCATGATGTCATTCCCAGAAGAAATTTGTTCCTTGATATGCTGCAAAGTACTTCAATTCAAGCCTCCCCAAGAAATGTTCTGCTGTGGGTAGCAAGCCCTGTGAGCCCATCTGGGGGAAACTCTACTCCATCTCCTTGCAAGGATTTAATAGTTACGTTATTTCCCTGCTCCTCTGAATTTCTGCTCTGTATTCTTAAGCCCAGAACTTCTGGATCTTCATTATTCTCTGTTCCTTTTACCTGACGGGATCACCTCTAACTCCTTCTATTAAGTATCTGTTCCTCACCATAGCTGTGGTGGTAGCAGATGAATTGTTTTATCTATCATCTCCACTGTTGGATTCAGCTAGGAGATAATTCATCAAAGGAGAAAAGTATCAGTCCTCATGAGAGGATGAGCAAAAGAGGGCTGGATGTGTTCATTTTTTCTCCAAGGTAAATGGGCTGGTCTCCCTTAGCTGTTGGTGAGGAGGGGGAAGGTTAATAGGCAAGGGTCTTCTACAGGAGAAGAGAATGATGAGTGACAACCACTTTTCCCCTGACCAGTTAGCAAGGAAACGTGGCTCCAGACTATCTCCTATTAATATGTCTTTTTTAGACTTTAGATGGGAAATTTGGCAGGAGTCCTACAAATATAGCTACTTCTCCATGAAGTAGCAGTTTGTCTTAGTGTCCTTAATCCTCCTTGGTAGACAGCAATCCTAGAGATGCTAGCAGAGACTGAGTGAAAGTCCTCCATGTGTCAGCAATGTTGAATATGAGTAACTATGGCTAGAAAGTCTGTTGCAATTAAACTCAAGCCAATCTTTAATTCCAAACTTTCCTCACAAGTGAATTGTGTGAACGCATGCAGATTTTTGTCCTGAACTTGGCAGGGAAAAGGTTGGAGCCTTTGGTACTGTTAGCGCTACAGGTGCGCTGCCTACTAGTGCTGTGAATGGGCTGTGGCAGTTACAAAGTCAGAAAATTACATCCTAGATGTGTAGGCATATGTTTTATCAAGTTTTCCCATAACTAAGAAAAGTTTTCTCAGACTAAGCCCTCTTTGAGTTCCTTGTGATGTGCACCATGGCTCTAGAAAGACACCTGAGATCAGGTTGCCTTTAAAACCTCGGGGGGACGGTGTAGCCAAGCTGAACTTTTGCAGAGGTGATTAGGTGCTTCGGCCCATCTGAATTCACAGAGAAAGCTACAGTCCACCACCAAAAAACTAAGAAACATAACAGCCCAGCTGCCTGCCAGCGTTTGTCGTGCCTTAGGAGACTTTCTTCTTTGTTCCTTTCGTTCTGAATATAACCTGGGTTTGATCACAGTAATTATACCTTTGTACTGGGCCTGGCTAGGATAGAGTAAATTTTTTTCATAGCAGCTCATATGGTGCTGTGTTTTAGAATTTTGACTGGAAATATTCTAGCTTTTGCTGAACAGTGTTTGTACAGTATCAAGGTCTTCTCTTTTTCTCACTCTGCCACCCTAGTCAATAGATCGGGGTGGGGTGACACAACTGGGCAGATGACCTGAACTAACCAAAGAGATATTCCACACCATGTAACATCATGCTCAGCAATAAAAGGCAAAATAGGGAATTAACCATCTTTTGCTCAGGAACTGGCTGGGCATTGGGCTACCCACGTGAGGTGGTGAGTGACTGCTTTTGCATCACTTGTTTTGTTTTCTTTCCTCTTCTTCCACTTATTTGCTTATTAAACAATTATTTATTTTTGTTTTTTTTTACCTTGACCCCCAAGCTTTCTTGTTTTTATTCTTCCTTTCTTCTTCCCTCGTCCCACTGAGGGTGGTGAGGGGGAGGTGAGCAAGTGACTGTGTGGTGCCTATCTGCCTACTGGGGTTAACCCATAACAACCGTACTTTGCAGGATTGAGCTGCACATCCTGGAAGATTCTGGCATCATCATTGTTCTGGTGCATCCAAATCTCCCCTGATTTGCACTCTTTAAAAAAACATGTGCAAATGTGAATATACAGGTTTGTATGTGCATTAGTGAAAGAGAAGGAAACCAACTGCTGAAGTAGAGCCCAACTGAACAATCTTTTAGTATTAGCAGTTCTGTTCCATTCATAAGCATTTTGATTACTATCTCCAACAAAGGGAAAAACACCTGTAGAGGCTTATTTTAAAGTGAAAATGAGACTCTTGTTTTAGTTATTAGACTAACTTTGGACTCCTTAAAGTTCAAAGCTGGCTCACACACTACTGGCTCACAAGTGGGCCATTTTCAATATATTTATTTCCATATTTTTCTTTCCTCCCTTTCTAATGGTTATCTATTATTCCTGAAAAGTAGATAGATCTTGTTTATGTCTATATTCTTTAAGTGAGATCAGTTGATTTAATTTATTTAATTTAATTCTTTAAGTGAGATCAATCCTGGCTTGTATTAGGAATAGTGTGGCCAGCAGGAGTAGGGAAGTGATCGTGCCCCTGTACTTGGCACTGGTGAGGCCGCACCTCAAATACTGTGTTCAGTTTTGGGCCCCTCAGTACAAGAAGGACACTGAGGTGCTGGAGCGTGTCCAGAGAAGGGCTACGAGGCTGATGAAGGGTCTAGAGCACAAGTCTTATGAGGAGCGCCTGAGAGAACTGGGGCTGTTTAGCTTGGAGAAGAGGAGGCTGAGGGGAGACCTTATCGCTCTCTACAACTACCTGAAAGGAGGTTGTAGGGAAGCGGGTGTTGGACTCTTCTCCCAAGAAACTAGCGATAGAACAAGAGGAAATGGCCTCAAGTTGCGTCAGGGTAGGTTTAGACTGGACATCAGGAAGAATTTCTTTACCGAAAGAGTGGTTAGGCATTGGAACAGGCTGCCCAGAGAGGTGGTGGAGTCGTCATCCCTGGAGGCGTTCAAAAAAGGTGTAGACGTGGCACTCCAGGGCCTGGTTTAGGAGTCATGGTGGTGTTAGTTGATGGTTGGACTTGATGATCTTAGAGGTCTTTTCCAACCTTAATGATTCTATGATTCTAAGAGGGCTAAGTGTAACTGTTTTTATGGATGAGAACTAGCTAAGCAGATTCAGGAGGAATATTTGTTGCTGGGTAGGCATATTTGGTCTTAGCCTTTTTGCAGTGGAACTGTAAGAAAGACAACAAGGAGAGAGGGTCTGAAAGCATTTTCTTTGGAGTTGCAGTATTAGTTGTCTTGTGAGCACTCTTTCTGAGCACTGTCAAGTCAATGGTATCTTTTATAGCCTGAAAATCAAACTCGACTATTCTTTTCATGGTTTATAGAGTTGTAGAGGAAAAACATGCTTTGAATTTTGTTTGAATAAGATCTTAGAATAATTAAATAGGGGTGTGACTTGGCCTTCAGTTCCACTGAGTATTAAAGAGAAGCCGTGCATGTGCAGTGAAATACAGAATTTGACTCTGTACAGATTCTACTGAATGAAGGAAACAAATGAAATGTCTGCTTTTTTTTTTTTGGTCTTTTCCAAGCTCTGTATAATAATAATTACAGGAGGTGCTTTAAGTCTCCATAGGCTGTGAAGATGACTATGAAAAAATAAAATGTGACTGAATCAATATGAAAATCCTTTCTTAATCCTTTTATTAAACTTGACAAATTTGACTGCTAAATTTATTAAAGTAACCCCCCCAAACTTTAGAAAGTGCTGGTTTTAATTTAAGTATTAAAAAGAGAAACACAATAAGTGGTAAAAAGGAATTCCTGGCAAAAAGTAAAATCAGTATCTCTTTATATTTTTTTAAATTTTATTTTTTTCCTGGGAATTACCCACCATATTAAGCAAGCAAAATGTGGGAACATTTCTTGCAGTGTTTCAGCAGGAAATATGTAGCTTTGGTTGTATAAAATGACAGTGTTCAGGAAGGTAAATGTATTGAATTACTCCATTAATAGAAAGGAGATGGCGGTACAGTAGTTTTCCCCCAGGCACTGAGTTTCACAGGTGCTGTAATCATGGTGGGCTACAATGATAGCACTGTAAACGCAAAAATAACAATTTGCAATTAGATGCATTTTTGTGTGAAATGTGATAAATCAAGGGGTGGAATTTGTCAGGTATCAATTCCCTAACAGCCAGAATGTTTATCTAAAATACAAAAACCTCACAGCTGAAATGACTATTTCCTCATGTTTAGTTGCCAGCTGGGTTTAAACCACGACACTCACAAGAGAAATATTAAAACACAGTTCCTAGAAGGAAGCTTCTTGGTTTCTTTTTTGCATTCATTAGAAAGCATTTGTTATGTAGGCATATTTTTGGCAATACCCATACCTTTATCTGTGTGCTTTCTAACAACTGTCAGTTTGTCATGGGGGATGGCACTATATTGGTGCCACCTGTCATTTACTCCCTGATTCAGGAGGGGTGGAGTTGATAGATAATTAAGGGAGCTCTTGGGAAGAATTCTGCACACCCATCACTCTTGGTCAGTGAGAAGTCTTTCTTCCTCTAAGAGAGGATGCTGGCGTTAACTGCAGCATACTAGCTATCACTATCATTGAATTTCCTTTGATAATGCTAGGATAATGCTAGGAAATGTGTTCTTGAAAAACATGTGACTGAGAAAATGTAACTCCACAGTGATATAAAAGTTACCTTACCCATGACCTAATGTTGGAAATCACTGCTTTCCTGGGAATGGCACTAGCTTTGTGAATTTAAATATTGCAGCTCTTGGGTTGTTTGCTGAAGGGAGAGGTGTTGTTTGTTTTCAAGTATGGAAGTAAAATTACCAAATTATGTGTGTACAGAAACGTGGCGTGAAAGACCTGATCCAGCTTCCCTAGAGAAGTGAGATCTGGCCTTAAAGAGGTGCCCTAGAAGCACCAGAGAAGTGGAAGGGGAGAGCTGCAGCCGTGCTGTGACAAGGCAGCTTCGCCTGTCACCTGTCTCTGAGAGACCATTCCTGCGCCTGTGCTGACGGTGCCAGCCATGACACAACCCTTCAGCTCTGGGGCTGAAGTGTACCTGTCCTCTCGTTGGGTGGATATAGGGTCAAAGTCCAAATGGTGCAAGCACCGAGTGCGTAGGAGCCTATCTGCTTAGCACCTTTTCTGGGCTGATTGAAATCTTTCAAGGTGCGACTCCTCCCCAACTTTCTATGCAGTATTTTTTCAGTAGGATGTCAGCTGAACATGACCACTGGGGTAACAAGACAGTCCATAAGTACAGACGGTGCATACTGGTGAATAACAGTAATATTTTATGTTTTGCAGCATTAACACTCTTTAGAGATTGCCACATTTTTGTCACATATGGGCTAAAAAGATCACCTTTTTTCTTTGTTTGTTGCTCCTTGTTTTAACTTGGTTCCCACTGAGAAGTGAACAATTAGACTGCTATGGAAATTCTCCCTATCAAAACACCAGGCAGGGCCTCTCTCATTTTCTTTTTCTCTTTGTGGAAGTGTGTGAGTCATCCACCTACAGAGCATTAATTTTTCTTATCCTGGTGAGTGCTCTGTGGATTCAGGGTGGAAGTATAGGGTGCATTCAAAGCTTGTTTTCTGTTCCTCGTGGCCCACCCAGGGAGCCTGGGCCATGGGAGGACAAGATGATGTAGCTCCCCAGAGGCCGCATGATGCCAGGAGCAGGGAAGCAGAGTTCGGGTCCAGGTCTCACTAAAAACAGTGGTCCTGGGTTATTCGCCCCCAGGATCTGTGCGGTGTGGGACCAATCCCATGGTCCATCTTGTAGGGGAGTTCAGAGGAGTGAGACCCTAGGGACAAGCAGTTTGCTTTCCCAGGTGATAGTCCTAGAGACCTGGCTGTAGGAGTAGTTAACCTCAGGCCAAGGTTTACTACCCTGTATGTTCCTGTTGCCTGAAAGTGGTTTAGTTCACTGGAATGCAATAAAAATGCTAGCGCTTGAACATAAAATGTAGGTAAAGAAACGTGGTTAATGTGTGAAGTGTTAACCAGAGTCGGGCAACAAGTGGCTGTGGTGGGTGCAGGAATCTCCTGCCAGACCCTGCAATGGAAATAAGTTTTCATTCAGCGTGGCTCTGAGTGACAGCCAGGACACAGAAGGAAAACAAACAGTAACTATTATCTTCCTGCTGAAGCAGCTCCAAAGTGAATATAAACACTGATTGTTTAGAGACCATCAATTAAGCTAAGAAGTATTTAGAGCAGGTGCAGAAGAGATAATGAATGAAAAGAGAACTTTATAGCCTTGTATGTTTAAAACAGCCTGGCTTTTTGATGTCATGTTTACTGGGAAAAGTATTGAATTGATAATTGGAGCCTGTGATTCATTTATGAACAGTTTTTATTTTAATAAACACACTGCAAACATCAAGAAGGAAGGTCTAAATGATGGGAACTTTAATGCAGGAGGACGTTTTATTTATGACTGCAGTAATATTGAAAGAACATTTGAACTTATGGGTGGAAGTTTATGGACTTTCTTGTTAACTTCTGATTTATTAAAGTATAGTTATGCAACCTTCCATATACTTAACTCCCTAGTGGTGTCTAGAGGCATTGCTGAGAATGGGGCTTTCTCGTGTTAGTTGCTTTGTATGGATGTGGTTCCTGGGAACTTGAAAAGCCATTTCAGAGAGAGATAAAAGGGAACATTCATTATCTTCACTTTACAGAGGAGAATCTGAGAAATAGAGGAGCAAAGAGGCACGCTACTTCTAGGAAAAGGAAATTTAATTGGCTTTTCGTAAAACAATTCTGCAGATGAAACAGGAAACTGAACTCTCATGTCCCAGTAGTAATTGAGGATAAATGTGGATCAATGTAGCATTTTCACCTCTAATCTTGGCAAAGTCTTATATGTCCCTTCCTAAAATAGGTAACAGTGTGAATTTATCTTTTTGTTTGTGTTTAAGGACTCTCGCCCTTTGTTCTTCCAAGATTTAACTGTTAGTATTCTGCACTTTCAGGTTTTCCACACTTTGTTCTCTCACTGAAATTTGAAGCAGCTTATAATCGGTTTCTTAGCTGCTTCGGTTTTCTGTTCTGGAAAGAAATTCAGGGCTAAAGGTGGTAGAAGGAAACAGTTTGGGTGTTAATCAGAAGTGCAGCTCTGGTTTACTGAGTAGCCTAGGGAAAACTGCTTGATCCTTTTGGCCAGCTTAGTCATTAAACCAGTAAATAGAAACATGTCTTCACTGACCACTAGGTCTTCCATCCAAGCCGACCATCCCCTTGGTAAATGTATTACCACATTAAAACTAGCTACTACTAACAGAGGTGAAATGACCCTATAAGCAAGGAGTTTGTGAGCTGCCATTGCATGCCAAGAGCACACCTGCATTATACGAGGAAGACACCGATATCAGCGAGCGCTCTGCACCCCGGGGCAGTGCAAGGCAGAGGAGTGGTTGTGCCTTCAAGGCAACAAGCGGCACGGGGGTGCCAGGGCACTGCCGTGCAAGGTAACGCCTATGCATGGGCACCTTCCAGCACATCCTCCCCACCCCATACAACTCTGCATGATGGCTGGGCTGTACTGGGGAGAGGTCTGGCAGAGACGTTGTACGGTACATCCTATTTCATACATCTCCTATCTTGCGAAAGCTCCCTCCAATAAGTCCAGCCAATCTGCTCAGAGGGACTAGAAGATGGCATCGTTCCCTATGGGAGAGAGGAGGTGGAGGCGAGACAAGGAGGCTAATGCCGATAAGCTTGAGGTCACCATGTTTTTTATTTCTTGTCCCTCCATTGACTGTGTCCCTGCAAAATCCCAACAACATGCTGTCTAGTCCGAATTACTGGGAAGGATTTAAAAGAAAAGAAATCAACAGCTCACACCAGCAATGAAGCAAATATTCCCAGTGATTTCATCCCATGTCTCAGTGGGAAGAAAATAAATCCTTCGTACAGGCAGCGAGGTTACCTGAGAGCCCCTGTGTCGACCAAGTGGGAAGGGTGAAGTGAGGATGACTCTTAGGGTAAACAGAAGCTGAAGCCTCATGGACTGGTTAAATTACTTAAACATCACCTTATCTGTAACACAAACAGGCATGCATAAAGACACATGGGAACATACAGTTCTTTACCATGGTTGAACATATGCCTTTATTAATGTAAAAAAGACAGAGCTCTATTTCAGTCAAGCATAATATAGTTTGCTGTTAAATTCACAGTTACACTGAACATGTATTTGTACATTTGGTTTTAGTTTATCTCAAACTGCCTTGCCATTTGTTTTTAGTTGATCTCAAACTGCCTTGCCATTTTTAGGACTTAAATATTTATAAAATCTATAGAACTTCCCACCCACCCCCCTTTTTTTTAACCAACCAAATGATTCAGTGATGCTTATCTAGTATATTTTTATAAAACACATAAATTTTTTTTTATATATAAAAATAACTCCAAACCCTCTCTCTGCTAAATCCTGCTAACAAAGAACCCCGTAACAACAAATCATTTCAAACAACAAAATTTCCCATATATATAAAAGGAAGAGAGCAACAGGAGTGAAACAGTTAGGTTTGTATTTTCAGCGCGTTATAAACAAGAGTTGTGAAATCACACAAGCAAGACAATGTTTTATGTATACTGGTAGTTGCTTTGAGTTTGCTTTTGAATGTAAATATGAATTTAATTAGCCCTTGAATAAAATGTAGGGCATAAATATACTATCACTGCACACCAAGTTTCCCTTGAAATAAAAAGGGATTTCTTAAAATTTGTAGAAGGATGTGCCAGCCTAGATGTGGATTACAAATTAGCCATATATGCTAATACAACTATATATATCTTGCCATACAAATTTACAAAATAGTCTGCTAACTGCCATGAGGATATTATTCACTTTTAAAATTCAAGCATTAATTATTTTGCTTTCCAGAGTGCCAAATTATTTTTCCCCATGCAGATGTACTTTAAGTCCTCAAATGCTAAAACAATTAGGGAATTAAAGCTAAGATTAAAATTGTCTCAAAATTAGTTTCCTGGCATGATTTTAATTAAATTATAGAGGATTTTTTAATGAATCTTCCATTGAGAAAAGTTTATTGCTCATGCTTTTTTGTGTGTCTGTCATAGAACAGTTCAGCATTCTTTTAATTTGCATAATTAACTTAGATTTGTATTGCCTTCTCAAGATATTTTTCTAAGCCTTGAGGATTTTGGAATACAAATACCATTTTAATTGGTTTAATCTATTAAAAATATAAGCACTCTTTTTTTTTTTTCCCTTTCCTCCTTCCGTCCTCCCCGCCCCCCGTCCTGCCCCACCTTCTCTCTTTACTTTTTAACCAACTGCAGTTAAAAATAACTGTTTGTGTGATGTTTCCCCCCCCCCAGCCCTCCCTCAAAAATATGACATTGTCTGGTTCGGACTCGAAAAGTCATCATGTAGGGATTTTCATTACTGTTTCATCCCCAGAACTTACGTTTATAGAAGAAAACACATTTTTGTTTGTTTGTTTGTTTTTTCCCTGATGGACTGTTGCAGTGCGTGGTGGAGCTTGTGAGATCCCCAAGCAGAGGCAGCCCGTGGTTGGGGCACCATGTGCTACCACCGCCTTGCAGGAGGGCTGATTTTGGGGTGGGGGGAGAGCAACCCTGAAGCTTAATTTTCTTCCTCTACCTTTCTGTAGGTCATGGCATGTGTCCTTTTGGGATCGAGTCACCAACTGGTGGTGGTGTGCTTTCATTTGGTACCCAGCCATCATGTACCCTGGAAGAGGAGAACGCAGCCTCTGCCACCTGGTTTTCGTGTAATAACCCATGCAGCCTGATTATTTCCAAAATGCCTAAACTTAGAGGATAGGCTTTTCTTGGAAGGAATCATCTTCTAGTTGTTGAAAAATTCCTGGTCTGCTTGTGGCTTGACATAGATACTCTGTAGACTTTTCTCACTGTTTGGATGCTCAAATTACACAAGGTGGTCCCTCCGTTAGATGGCACTGCTTGTTTCAGCAGTGCCTTCAGTCACTCCTGCTGTGTTAAATTGAAAGTAATTAACTTTTAGGAGGTGTGTTTGTTATAAAAAGCAGTCTCTCCATGTGGGCGTTAGTTCTTTGTTCCTAACAGACTGAGGAAAACTGTCTTTCTTGTTCTTGCTCTCTAGTCCCTCCCCCTCCTCCCCGTTTAAATAACAGTAGTGGAAATGCAGAGCAATAGAAAGTCCATGGAGGGTGCAGGTGAGAACAAAAACTCTATGCACCTCTCTCCTCCCACTCTGAAATCAAAAGGAGTTTTACCTTCATGTAGGTGATTTACTTTGGGTCTCTGATTTGAGAAACCAAACATCTGGACAAAGTTTATTCATTATTAATGGCCATGTTACAGAAAAAAAAAAAATATCAAAACCTTCTTTCCTTCAATTTGGAAGCACAAAAAATTATAGAGCTGGCTGTGGCCCCCAGCCCTATGAAAGAGGTGTGGATAAATACCTGGTTTCTTTGTGACTGAGTGGGAACCAAGCTATTACATCCACGCAGCTGCTATTCGATCTGTCTGCGTCATTAAAAGAGAGAGATTAAGGGAAGTGGTCTTTCTTTAGCTTGGACAGAAACTCACCTCTGAACAAGGGGCCAGCAGGAGGCCAGGGCAGAAGGTCCCTGGGTGTGACTGGAAAGGTCTTGGGCATGATTTTGGCCTGCCTGTCTTCCCTGTTCCCAGACATGGTTTGGATGCCAGGATGAGCCAGGGATAACCCCTGTAAGGGGTTATGCCTGTGGCCACCGTGTTTCTGAGAGCAGGAGAATTTAACAGTGTGAATGTGAGTTATTCCATGCCTGTTGGCCTCGGTGCCAGAGAACAGTCCCAGGCTCGTTTAATTGACTCATATAATTGTAGGCACCATGTCCCAACAAAGCATTAAGCAAACAGGCGAATTTACCCTTTCTGGATTTTTCAGCCCTAGCGAGGCAATGAATAGCAGCGGTGTACCTGGTGAATATTTTACTATACAGGTTTTTGAAAGTACCACTCCTCTTAGCTGCACCTACAGTGCTTGTGCTATAAGAGGCTGTAAAAGCTAGCTTAGTCAAGGAAAATAACAGCAAATGGGATTGGGGCTTGATATTGTATTTAACTGAGAAGATAATACGACCTGGCAGGCTGGACTGGGGTGAGGGAAACATGGATCACTACCTGGCTGCATTATTGACTCTGAACCAAATCCTTCATCTTCAAATTTCCGAAGTGAGTAATGAGTTTTCCTGCTAGCTGGACACACTTCTTTACGGTGTCATAATTCAGTCCCTAAAACGGTGGCCTTCTGTACACCTAAGCCTGCAATTTTTTCAAGTTTGAATCTATAACATGGGAAAGATAATAATGTTACTTTTTCCCATCCTTTTTCTTGTCTGTTCTAATGTACTGTAAGTTTCTCGTAACCAGAACTGCTTCTTACTCTTTGTACCTGGTAGACAGTAATGATCCGAAACATCATTTCCCAATCACACTTGCATCACATTTTGGCTGACAGAGTATACTTCTGATCCTTAAAATAGTATTCATGTTATTTACATTGACTATATAATACATTTTTATAACCTATACATATAAACCAACATACAAATAACAAAAAAAGTTTGAATCTGTAAAACAGACTTCATAGGCAAAGAAAAACCAAATTAATATTTTAATAATACACTTTACACAACAATAAACTGTTAACAGCTCAGCTTTTATAAAGGATTAGAAAGGAATTCAAGCAGGTGTGGTAAATTATAGGTTCAAAGAAAAAAACCCTATAAAAATACAGACTCCTTATTGTTTAATTTCTACTGGATTTCCAAAACTTGAGTTAAGGCTCAATTTACATTTTCATTACAAGCAATTTTTCAAGATCTTATTTAATAACTTCAGGCTATAAGTTAGCAAGTAAGCTATATGCAGATATGATTTTAATTTTGTAAATCTACTTTAAATGAGAAACTTCTAGCCAGTAAAATTCTCTGTGAAACAATGACTGCGATAACCTTTAAACAGCTTGAGGATTAAAATCTTTGTTGGGTTTTTCCATTAATAAAAGGGATTTTTCTATAATTTTGACTAGAATTCAAGTGTGGCTGTGTACTTTGGCTACCCGTAGTGACTGCCAGACACCACACGTGCGTGAGGACCCTGTGCGGTACCCAGAGTGTAAGAGGCAGATGGGTGCCAGTAAGATCCTCAGTAGCTTGGAAATGCTAGATGGTTCCTTGCAATGCTAAAACCCTGCTTTTGTGAAGCTTCAAAATACTGTGTCTAATTTTGTATTACCCTAGCGTGATGCTTATTATTTTTGCAGGTATTTAAAATCATAATGACTTGTTGCATTGGCTTGCTTATTATTATTGGAAAGGTAAGTCAGCAAGAGAATTGGTCTAGTCTCTAGTCTCTTGGTGATAAAACTGTATTGCCTGTTATAGGTCTGGTTGCAATGCCAGTTGGTCTAATTAAAATGATCTTTACAAATATGGTTTCTCACACTTCCATGTTTGCAGCCTGATCTTACATTCCTCATCTACCCTGTCTTAAATTAAATTCATTGAAAAACCTAACTATGCAAAGAATAGAAAACCGAACCTTTTGAGAGCAGTGGTTCCCTAATAGCAACAAAATGCATTCTGTATTCTTTTTTATATATGATGTCTCTCTGTTCATGGAAAAATGAAATCTGAGAGATTCTGATGCTAGACTTCATCTATAAGGTAGCAGTTATGTGCTTAATTACATTTAATTAGAAAACATAATATCCGTAGAACAACATCACAGGATTCTCAAGTTAATTTAATGTAGACTTGCTGGCCTCATTATCACTCTAAGTGTCCTTCCTACATCCTCATGTGGAATAGGAACTCCTGTTTGCAGCAGAAAAGCAAAATTAGGAAATATAACAAAGCAGTGAAAGAAAAGGAAGTTATGTCCATCCAATGTAAGACAGAGACTAAGAAGTAGCCTGGCACAATTTAATGAACTTTTGCCTGGATTTGCCTCCTTTTTCTTGATCTGTGATAGGGAAGAAGTTCAGCACAGTATAAATCCAACACAAGTCTTCCCTACATGCTTTACTTTCTATAACTTTTCTCATCCAAACTTAGTCTGAAAGGCACTATACAATTCAAATATACAGGAAGATGCCAGTGGCTGCTAAAATCTGCAGAAAGCAGTGGTATAGAAACATTATTTGGTTAAAAGAATTGGAGAAATGAGTCACAGAAGCAAAGACAAATTTAAAGATTTGCATAAGGAAGAAAAAAGAAAGGAAAAACACAATTGAAAGGTAAGTCCTTAAACCAAACCTTCATGTCCAGAGTCCTTGAAGATTACCAGAGAGTTCAGAAGGAATCTGATTTTGTCCATGAATTGATAGAAGAGTGGAGCCTGATTTAAAACAGCAGAAATGGAGGACCATGAAGACCATGTCAGGTGATAGAGCGGTGAAGAAAGCAGTGACAGGCACAAAAATGTGCAGGTCATACCAACAAGAAGGATAGGAAGGGAGAAGGTTTTGCAAGTTCATGCAGAGTAGGTCCATGGAGAACCATTTAGAAATAGATGGGAAGTCAACAGAGGCCCAGGACAAGAGACAAAAACATAGGATGAGAAGGCTCTAGCAGACAATAGCTCTAAGATGCTGTGCTCTGCCTGCTAGCCAGTTTTATTAGCTCTCCTGATAACACAACAAAGGCATCCAAAGACATAATATTTGCAGAAAATAATTTCCTTTGAATGGATATATGTGTAACACTGGCATCATTAACTGAAATTAGGAGTGACATAGTTATACATCTCTCTAAAGGTAAACAGAATTGTGGGCTAGGTTTTGCAATCTTATGCCGTATAAATAGAAAATACTAAAAGTTTTTCCTGAAATAATATAAATCATGCTGTTTATGGCTCAGTCACTTAGGGAAGACAGATTTTTCTTTCTTTAGGAAGCAAAATGTCATGGCATTATTATTACCTGAGAATGCAGGGCACATGGTGAATTTATGCTCTTGAGCAGAGTGTGTCTGCGGGACTTCTTTTGCTGGTAGATTCCCATGGGGAAGTCCCATCTGATACTTTCTGCAAACACAAGTAAGATCAACACAAGCTTGTAAAAAAGGGCAAGTTTTTTCCCCTTCTCTGCTACTATGAGAGGACTTTTTCTCCAAGACTATGGGTCAAAAAAGGGCATAACCAGACGGGTGAGCTATGGAGCTCTAAAATCCTTGTTTTCCATCAGAGTGCTATGGCTGCTGTTTGGGGGTCTCTTGCTGGAGCGCCATGTAAGCGTAACTGAAAGTAGCTTATTGCCCAGGGAAGGGACAGTGAGCTGGCTCTGCATGTTCAAGCCAGTGAGCCTGCCCCAGGATTTGCACAGCTTACCCTCAGTTTAAGTACATTACAGATGATACATTCCAAATTACAGTCGGGTAAATGCTAACAGAATCATAGAATCATTAAGGTTGCAAAAGACC
>WAAD01004097.1:9116-22745 GCA_013389945.1 Fregata magnificens | reverse complement strand
TTTTTTTTTTTTTTTCCCCTTCCAAGTCTGCAAGGCTTAGAGATGTTTTCTTTCAAACCTTGCATGTTGTCCACTGGAGCCTGAGGAAAACTGACTTTTTGATGACTGTTATGTATGCTGGAGATGTTAGTGAGATGCAGGGTTTGGTTGCAGATGTGCCTTTATGCTGTTGTTGTAATGATAAAGTATTGATGTGGAAATCTGCTGACTTCTTTTGGTGAGCCTTCAACAAAGATAGTTGGTATTTTTCCAGTATGCTTTCCAAAACGTCTCTTCCATCCTGATGAAGCCCAGATTCACATTGGCTAAGGATGAAGTTTTACTTTTCTGTTTGGGTTTACAGGTGATTATTTATTAATCAGTTATCAACTGCATCTCAGCAGAAATTCTGATGGTCTGGGGTTTCTTTCTGTTTGGAAGTTGTCACTCTTGTATTTGGTACTCTCAGGTTTCTCCCAGCTATTTTTTAGTGTATTTCAGGATGTATTTTTATCTTGAAATCTTACGCGGAAGAACAAAATTAGCATTGGGCTAGATGTTTATGTCAGCTAGAGATGCTTTGAAAGCTTTTTTTTTAATATTGACGCCAAGGGTTCTCTAGCCTCAAATGACATCCTGAAGCCTCAGTGCCTGGAGGCAATTAACAAAATGCATTAATTATCAACCCAACCATTTGTTCTTGTGGAATACCTCAGAAATGCTACTTTCAGTTCTTATTTTGAGTTTTGCAGTTAAAGTGGGGCTTCATCTGTTGTTGGATACAACAGCAACAAGATTCTTGAGAACCTCAGTGTTTAACCTTAGATATGGAATTAATTTTCTGAGTATTCAAACATTACATGGTTAGTTTCTGTTCCGTCAAAGTTAGTTTTAAAAGGCTGTCTTTATAAAATCAAACGCCCCTTCTTCGTTCCTTCTGTCTACTTTCTTCCTTTTCTCCCCCCCCCCACCCCGTTTTACAGGTTTTTCTCCCAATAACGATGAGGGCAGATAAGCTTCCTTACCTCAAGCTTACTTTACTAGTTAAACTTTTAAAATGTGTTTGAGCATGGGTTTGCATTTCAGTGCTTACTGAGATAGCCGTTACTGAGATAACAGTTCCTTGAGGGTTATTGAATATTTTTATGCACCAAGCTTTGGTAATTTGATGTGAAAATTGATGTCTCAAAACTAAATAGCAGTAGGAATGGGAAGTCAAGTGTGTGACAGAGTTGCAAAAGGGGGGAAATGTATAGCTACAAGAATGTAGGCTACCTGAGAGGGATTGCTTGCTTTCAGAGAAAATATGGAAAGAAGCAGAGGGAATCTAAAAGATAGGCAGCCTAAGAATCTGGGTTGAGCTGCTCTGCACTGCTCTGAAGTGTCATAAAGCAGAAAGATTAATCCAGTGAACATCATCATAGAAATTGTGTGTGTGTGTGTATATATATATGTAGTGTACAAGATAAAAATATTGATGTGTCATTTTTTTAATTGTTAAGGATGGTATGATAAAATTGCCATGCAGAGGAAAAAGTCTAATATCTTGGTACGTGCGTTTTAATCTATCCAAAACAGCAAACACTAAAATGTTTTAATCATAAGCAGATGGTTATTTCATAGTTTAATTACAAGGCAGAATATAAAGATTGTTTTGGTATGCTTATTGCATTTTTGCCTTCTCAACTTATCTTCCATTTTTTTTAGATGTGACTGAATCAGTCAATACCACTCAAAGTTCCTTTTTTTTTTTTTTTTTTTTTTTTTCTCAATTTAATCTGACTTATCTGTGTGTTTATGGTGTGTCCTATTTTGCCTGGAAGTGTTTTGCACTTAAATGCAAGTGTGAAGTATTGTCTTGCATTCTGTGTAGTGTAGATGTTTTAATTATTTTTTTATAACTCTCTGTGTGCTTAAAAAAACCCAAACCTGTTCATTGGACTGTGCAGTATTTAGAAAAAAACCCAATGTATTTCTGTAATGCCACTCTTGGCCCAAAACTACATCAAGCGACAGTTGGAACATATCACTCCTTCAGTTGGTTTAAAGACCTGAGAGTAAAAATTTCCTTCCAACTGTGCTACAATATTCAGCTATTGTTTGAGATGGATATAGAAAAGACAGCAAGAAAATATAAAATTTCTTGTCTTAAATTGATTTGATTTATATATCACAAGGTACTGCTTAAATATTGAGTGCTTTGTGCAATTACAAAACACTGTGAGTGTAGGCAGAGCTCAAGTCAATGAGATCCAGAACCTTACCTCAGTTTCTGCTTTTATCAAAATAATGGATAATTTTTCCTGAGCCATAGTTCATCTTTGTAGTAGTATGTTGAGCTTTTATTTGTGGAGATTGTTTAGTCATTATGATAAAACATATTATAAAAATTTTGATAATGAAGAGTTAAAAAGCTCTTAGTGTTTTCTTTTTATAAGCCACCTGTTGTCTTAGATGCGTAAGTATATAAATTCGAACAAAGTGCTCATCACTTGTCAGCCATCAGTGGCAGCATAAAAATTACTTGTGGTGCTTGCTTTGCAAGAAGTTCTTTTGTGTTTGTGACATCAGCTTTGTTTTATACAATTAAAGTATTACACGCTAGAATAATCTAAATTGCAACCACTAAATGGTGATGTAGTTCTTTTTTCATAGAGCTGAATTTGTTTACTGGTTGTATACAGCTATTGACTACTGTTTAACATGACATGTCCCTTTTGCCTTGAACAATCTTTGGAAAAGGTGTTTTTTTGTGTCCTGTTCTTGCCTCCCACCCCCTCCATTCCTCCTCCCTTCTCCATTATGGAAGGCTTTTCTCGTACTTTTTTTAACGAGTAGATATAAATACATGTTAGGCTTTGGTATTTTTTTTTTTTTCAACTAGGAAATTAATAGCACGTGATGATACTGCAACAGAGGAAGAAGCCTTGCAGTAAAGTGATCTGGACCGCAGGAGATGTTTTGTTCCATATGAACACATTTTGACATGAACGGAATAGTTTTAGTTTGGTTCAAAATAAAACCCAAAAGCAAACCCTGGTTTTGATAACACACACAGGGTTTTCTGAGTCTGACCCTAGTGCACTAATGGCTGTACTCATACCTACTGAATGGCTTTCTTTGTTGGAAATACCTAATCTGTGATGTTCTGTTCCTCTGTTATTGCTGTATTTTTCTTTTATTTACATGTCTTTCCACTTCAAAGTGAATGGGAAGAATTTGCATGTCACTGGGTTTTGATTTCTTAATATTAAGTTGTTTTCCTTGTGTTAAAATAGATACTCAGTGCTATAGAAATTCATGGAAAATACTGCTGTGTCCTCCTCAAATTCTGTAGTCTTGAGTAAAGGATGATTTTTGTGGAAAGTTCAATAAAGCAGGTAAAATTAGTATAGTTTTTTGTATGTTGGTTGTGTTAAGTATGCAATAGGCCTGTCTTGTTCCCCATAACCTCAGTAAAGGAATAACATCCCTTCAAAATTTCAGTATACTTAAAATTATCCAAAGCGTAGTTCCCATTTGAAGAAATTAGGTTGTAACAAAGCTACATCATTACTGATTTTTATATTAAATTGCTTTATTTTTGTAGGGAACACATGACAACTGTGTAATTCTATAGTAATTTGCATGCAGGAGTTACTGGCTCTACTGAATCTGTGATAAAATCTCTGTGGCTGCATATTAGTCCTGGAGCATTAAAGGCTGCCTTTAGCGGTCACCCCTCCTCCTTGTGCCAGAAGAACTGAGTGTATGAGCTCAACTTTCCTATTCTTTCACGTAACATTGATCTAGTAACTTATCCTTCTGAGGAATACTGCAAATTAGGGACCACTTGCCCTAGCAACTTCATTTTTTTCCTCAAACCTCCTCCCCCTTGTGCTGATGGTGAAGTGAAATAAATGCAACTCTGTTTGCTCATGTGTTCCAAGCACTTTGCATGGCCCTGGTAGAGCAAGGAGTCTGTTCGTACTGGTTACAGCTGGGCCAAAATTCCTGAAGCTTGATACTGAATTTCTTAAAACCAGATATCATGATGTTGGCAGGTTTCTTGTTTTACTAGTTAAAGCTTTTACAAGGGAAGGGGAAAAATATGCAATGGTATTTCAAGGTAATCCCCCAATCCACAAATAGAAATAAAGTTAAAAGTAGCTTACAGTCGAATAATGATTACAGCACTGTTCCAACGATAATCCTGTAGTGATGGGATATGAAAAGGATATAAATGCAAGCTAAAGACCATGTAGAACAGTATTAAAAAATGCAGCTGTACTCATAGAGCCTCTTTTCCCATGCAGTGGCTTTGATAAGAATATGATTATTTTAATGTTCGTATTTTATGTTTAAACTGATAAACCATTAACGACAATCACTTTACCAAGATGATATTTTTTATTTTATTATTCCAACATCATTCTAAGCTGCTGACTGGTAAATTACTGATTCTTGCTCTCATCCTTTCACATGTTTTCCTGCTGTTGTTTTTCTTGGAATGTGTATGTAAGCAAGTAGGAAGAGAGAACAAAAGTGACTTTTTGAAGGACTTCTATATCCTTTCCAAGGGCACCATTCTTTTATTTAGTCATACTGTGTTTGTGATTTAAATTCCATGAATTGCAGTCAAGTTCTGCTCAGTGTGAATAAAGATGGCTTGTTCTGAACCTAAACTAATCAGTATATATTTATAAAAAACAAAAATAAACACCCTCCCCTCTCCTGTATTGATTACATTTGCAGACTGACATTAATGTGTCTATGCCATATAGAATGAATAATGTAGTGTATGAGTTAATTGATTGTTTACAAACACACATTCTTCTTGTGTGGAAAGAAAGAGTGTTTCCTTGTAGTTGATTTGTCCCATACTGAAATGAAATAACAACATTGGTGTGCTTGTTTAAATTAGATTTTTTCCCCTCTCTTTGTGTTTTCACTGTGAGTGGTTTTGAGTATTAATGGATGCAGTTGCACTCTGAATAAATAATTCCGGTTTTTCGTTACGTGCATATATTTTGCTTTATGCAGAAGCGTTACAGTGTCACTGTTGGACTTGCCTTAGCCATTGTTAGAACTGGAGAGTGCAGCGTGAGTACGTCTAGCAGAGCAAAGGTACCTGTCAGCCGAATTGGCTACTCAACTTTTCAGGTGTCTTGGTCACTAAGCCTCTGCAGGGTTTCAGTTATTAACAGAAGAAAAAACATTCAGAATTATTTAATAATTTGTTTTTAATGAAGCCCTATACTTTTTTTAAAGTGTTAGATATTAAGTTTTCATTTTCCACCCATGCGGTCAGTGTAATGTTGTCCTGCTAAGATATTTTGACTACCTCATTTGAGCATTGTTGTTGAATAATACGATGGACTAGACTCTTCAAAAGGTAGATACATCGTAATTCTGATCTTCCTAATCAGCTGCCATTTCAGACAAATATTTCACAGCTTTTCCTAGTCTTGCTGTAGATGGGAATGTACAGCTTGCTGTTTAATGAACTAAGGGAACCAATTAAGTCCAGGAGCACAGTGTATACTAGTGGGGTCTGGATGTGTAAACTGTGGTTCTCATACTCGTGCTGTGCAGATGTCTCTGTATCCCCTATAGTAAGGGTGATTAGCTTATGGCATACAAGCCTGTTCTTGTCTGCCCTGTGCTTGATCCTTGCTATTGCAGGCTGGATGGCTTACTCGATTTCTGCTCTGTTGTCGTGTGTCGGGAGCACATCAGGCCGTATTTGGGAGAGGGAGCATGGGATTCCCAGGAAGGGTGATGCCAGGAGCCCACAGGGGTAGCAGGCGCTACCTGCCTGGAAAGTGCCTTCAGGCTGCCTGAGCTGCCTGCATACTGACAGGTTGTTACAGACTGCCATGGTTTCCAGCTTGTGTGTCACAGTCACACAAGGAGTCCTTACTTCTTCCTGTCCCTTCATCTGGTTCTCATAAGCAACATCTAAATTCCCTCCCTGCTGGAGAGAAATGCTGCCTTTGTCAGCTAAAACCCTCAAGTTATGCTTTTCTCTCATCTCTTTCTGTTTATGGAATATTTTTTTTGCAGAATTCCTCTGCACGTGGTAGTAGTTGCTGGTTTGGGTTTTTTTGCCTTCCTACTTTTTGTTTTCTTGCTATGTAACAGCAGGGTGACGTTGGTTAACAGGATTTTGTACGTCAGCGGTGCTATTTACTAGAATGTTGTTAATTTATTGTACTAGAGCACGGAAAATATGAGAAATAATAATTTGTTTGCAGTCTCAGAGAGCTAAAAGCTTCTTGACTAGAAAGATATCTTTGGGACCACTGCAGCTATAGGAAAATTGTTTTAAATTGAAATGTTAAATTTCATGGAATTCGGTGGGTTAAGTCCCAGTTCAACACAAAGAAACTTCAAATCTCACCCATACTTACACTCACGCCGTGTGAAGTTTTTTGGGTGGTTTTTTTTTTTTCTGTGTTTTAAACTTTGCCTTGGAGAACAAATAGCTGTTCTTTGTTTCAGAACAAGCATAATTATGCGGAAGTGCGTTATTTTTGTACTATACAAGCACTGCATAGAAATATTTCCACATAACTAGAATTAAATATTCAGCATGTTTAAGAAGAAAGAGCCTTTTGGAAATCTTTGGTAAGGGAAAAGATTACTCGCAAGATGCAGTTTGAATGCATAAATCAGTCTCATATGTATGGTATGCCACCAGTTTTAATATCTTGATGGAGTGACTAGACGGGTGAGCTGAGCTTGTGGATGGCAGTGTGGGGGAGGAAGGCAGATGGAGCTGCATCCAAGAGCAAGGCAGCGTCTTCCCGTGGAATGCAAACAGGCTCTAAAGGCCTCTCCTAGGAGGAGGGGATATTGTAATATTATCAGCAATGTTGTGTTGAAAATTGAAAACCAGTAACTGAAAGCACATTGTAAAGAAACAGATGATTTTAATGACTCGGAGAACATTTTTAAGGTTAGTAATCAGCAAACCACAAAGAAAATTATCTTGTGATCAGAGTTCTGATTTTTCACCAAGATCGAGAGCCTAGTCAAAGGTAATCCATCTTCTGTTCACTTAACATGTTTTTTCTTAGCTATACTGCCTACCAATTTATTTAAAGATTTTATATATGTATGTACTATTAAATAAATGACAGAACAGAAACTTAACAGCTTTATAGCTTTTTGGAAGTCTCTCTCTTCTGCAATAACATCTCATAAAACTTCAGAATATTATTTCATAGAAACAAATTGTTTGAAAAATCAGCATTGAGTAAACACTGGCTTGCTGATAGTAAAACGTGGCCTGTTTTCATACCATTGCAGCAGCTATGCTTTCTTCAAAATTTTTTTTGTAGCAGAAAAGTCTCTTGTTGATTTGTGGTGTGTTTCTAACCTTTTTGAAGTTTCTTCATGATATTTTCATAAGCTCTGAACATCAGGGTTTTCCTGCCAAATGAAAGGGAAAGAATCTTAGATGGGTAACATTTTCTTTCTGTTATGTGATATGGAATTTTTTTATCCCTGATCCAATTTAGGTTAGAACATTTCATTATGTAAAAAGGTATGTATAGTATTCTTTGTCGGGGTTGTTACAGAAAGGGAAAAATTGAACAGTGAACTGTGTCTTCATAACAAAGTTAAACTGGTTTGAAATCGTAAGGTTCCTGAAAAATAGCATGTCACTCTTAAGGGATCTTTTCTGTCAGATTCTCCTCTTTCAACTAGCAGGTGATGTGAAATCTGCTAGGACAGTTCTTCTGGCTTGCTCCTGTCAGCCCTCTTTCCCACAGGCAAATGGTGAGCAGGCTGCAAGTTGAGTGAAACTTCGTGAAGTGATGGTGGTGCTTGACTTGCTGTTCTGGGGAGCCATCTATAGCAGTAGTGTTAGAGGTGTCTATGTAAATGCTTAAATATTGTATATGCCTTTTTCATGTCCTTTGAAATTTGGGAGGGGGAGTTTGTCATCTATCTTTCATCTAATGTGCAAAAGTGTAAGTATTGTGGTTTAGCATCTACTGAGAGTCTACTAGTTTTAGAAACCCTGAAGTAATTCCATATATTTTTATAAAAATGATAGCCTCTTCAGGATAGACAAGGTCCAAGACAAATGCTACATGATAGCTTTTGGGGAAAAAATTGCAAGGAAGCTTGCTACAATAATTGGATGAAGATTTTTTTACAGATTTAAGTGCTGATGAGCAAGGACTTTCTTCAGGCACTTCAAAAATTGCCAGAAGCATGATGGCCAGTATGGTCCTCTACTTCTGGAGAGTTTCTTTGAAAGCCAGAGTGTTTTGAGATGGAAAGCATCTTCATTCTGTCTAAGAATTATTTTTAGGCTTACTTTATCAGGAAAATAAGACCAATGTCAAACCAGACCTTGAACAAAAGATGTTGCATGCTGGATTTAGCAACCGAGATAGTCTTTTTCAGAGTCCTTTCTGACTGCCTGTGAGCTTGACAGTTTATATCACAACCTATTAAAAAAGTGGTGGTAGCAGTGATGTCCAAAAAGGCAGTGGTCAAGTGAAGGATGGCAACATTAGTATTGATTATTTTTCATTCTGAAATGTTTGGATTTCAAATACTCTTTTTTCTTTTTTCTTTTTTTTTTTTAATCATAGAGGTGATGTTTTAAGATACATGTTTCCTTGCGCAAAGAGGCACTTTCTGGTGGCCTGTTTGACTTTTTTGCTGCATGATACAAATGTTCATACTGACATTCATATGTAGAGAACTGTGGATATTTACTTTGAGAATTTGAGCGTACCTTTATATAAGCACTTCTTTTGGATTTCAAAATTAAAACATCCCTGCAAAGATGTACATACTATTGCCAGCTTACAGTGACTAGGAAACTAAGGCAATACCGCTGAGACCAGCAGTCTGCTGTCCATTCGGTGGTGGCTGCATGTTTTTGCTTGTGCCTATATGTGAGCACAAAATCAATTGCGGTTGTGTGCCAAACTTTATGGAAGGCCTGATCTTGTTTATTACTAACCAACAACTAATTTGCAGCTGTAATCCTTGTGTTTGCCCATCTAGTAATCATGAAACTGTGGGGAAAGCTAATATACCTTCATATGCATTGTGTTTGGAAAGCTTAGCAAAGAATGTGAGTAAAACAAAATAATTCCTGATGTTGAAAAATTATCTTAAATAATAAATAAAAAAAAAGAAAAAAGCATATATAGAAGCTAGTGAATAACAGTGGGATACAAATAGTGAGGAAAAAAATATCGGAAGATATTTTCATATGAAAGTGTTGGTCTCCAGAGAGATTACTTGCTAGGGCTGCATGTGGGCACACAGTTTTACCTAGCAAGCGTTTTTAGGAGTTACTGTTAATAGAGACAAATATGAAATATAAAATATGATGTAATAAATAGAAGGTGGATTTAAAAATGGCATGTAAAGGTAAAATATTGCCACTGTTTTAAAGTGGTAATTT
The DNA here is from genome assembly GCA_013389945.1 of Fregata magnificens. Lineage (NCBI taxonomy): Eukaryota > Metazoa > Chordata > Aves > Suliformes > Fregatidae > Fregata > Fregata magnificens. The sequence continues at coordinate 13,345 of WAAD01004097.1, read as the reverse complement.
AATTGCAGAACATAAAACAATTATCTAACAAAGTACGCTGCTGAACTGACATTGCAAACCAGTGCATTTAAAGAACACAGTGGCTGTCTTGGCAGCCATCCCCTAACTCCAGCCCAGGGTGCCATCGTCACAGCTCGAGTTGTTCTTTGCTGCTTGTCCCTAGGTGCAGTTCAGGTGCTGTGGTGATGGCAAAATACATCTTACTGCCATGAAAATAGTGAAACTGTATTAGTTCTGTAACTCTGCATGAATAAGGATAATATAGAGGTTGGGTGTGTTTGCAAATGCTGAGCCATCCTGAGGGGTGCAACAATTTGTATTAATGGTGCTTGCCCTATGTGAACCACGTGGCGAAAGGGTAGTCCCTAAACTGCTTACCTAACCGCGCACAACTTGCATTGACATTTTTAATTAATGTTTTAAACAAAAAGGTTTATAACAAACTGTTCCTTATGTTATGGCACTTTATAACATCTTTGTCTTTTTCTATCATTAAGAAAAGTGTTTCTGTAATGTTAATTAGCTAGTAACTGCTGTTTTCAGTGTGCTTTAATTACCGTATGTTGCTTGATTATATGTTATGAAATAAACTTAAGGTTATTCTAGATTGTTAAACGGTGAGCTAATATATAACTACTGTGCTTAAGATGAGGTTTTTCAGATACAGTGGTGGGCTATTGGGAGGAGGAAAAGCTAAAAATGCAGTCTCATTCTTAGTGTATTAAGACAATTTTAAGAATTGCCTCCTAGATTTTAAAATTACTATTTATGAGAAATATCTGGTAAAATACCATGAAAATACTTTGAATCATAACTGTGCATAATTGTAGAATAGATTGTAAAGATGTAACTCTCGGATGATTTGCGTATGTGTTACTAATAGGCATCCTTTGCTGACAGTCTAATTGTACAATGCAAGATACTTATCATTTACTATCACTTAAGAATTTTTAAAAAATGCTTCTGTTTAAATTACTACATTACTAGTAGATAAATTACATGCATGTAGTTCTGTCTGTGCACGTAAGTACTGCTGCAGTGATAGTTATACTTTTTAATTAGCAAAATGTTTAAATAACTTGGTGCTCATGGGCAGTTTTATATTCAGTTTCAGATAGAACAATGCTAAATAAAAGGTTGTACTTAATGGTTATGTTACGTTTGGTCAACAGACAAAAAAAGTAAGCTAAGCTTTATAGATGAGTTAAAACTTCTGATAACAAATACATTTGATTACCTTCCATATTAAAAAGTTGAAAAAATTTTTGAGCAAAATTATTTTTGAGTATTGTAAAATGTATCCTGTAACTTCTTTGTCTCCTTTAGGAAGATATTTGCACTAGTTTTTATAATAGCTATTGACGTAACTGATCTAGCACTGCAAACCACTAAGAATTTTAATAGTGTTCATGTATAATTGCTTTAATCTCTGGTCTTTGCAGGAGATGGTGCTTTAAATACTCAGGAGGTTTTTTCCATGGTGTTTCTTTCTCAGATTGCTAGAATAAAATCCGTATTTGTTTCAGTCGATTGTACGTAGAAATAAACAGTTTACATTTTCAGTTGATGCATAGCTTTTTCATTTGCTTTACTATATCTTAAATTCTAGTTTCATCCCTAGTTAAATTTTGTGGTCATGTTCACATACCTCCCCTCAGATCTCCAAGAAGTTCAGTGTAAGCATCTCTATAGCTCTGATCATGAGCTAACTTTACAAATGGTGCAAAAGATACGAAGATAAATCCTATATTGTGCCAGTTTATTCCCCCAAGGATTTTCATCATAATTTCTTTTACAGAAATGTTTTCAAAATCACTTTGCCAAAAATATTAAGTCTCAATAAACCACCAGTCAACAAATCATTGTATTCAAGATCTTTTACTTTTGTGGGTTTTTTTTAATAAGTTTCTCTTTTTAAAGAGTTTTTCTTTGAAGCAGAGTAAGAGTATGGCTCAACAATGTCGATACCTAGGAAGATAAGGTCAGCTGGGGGGCTGGTTGGTTGTTTTTTCCCTGTAGCCTAATAAAATGTGGCATTTTAAGTGCTGTAGAGAGTGTCTCAATTGTGGCTGCTCTCCCAGTTAAGTAACTGCTTAGGCATGCTGAAGATGCATTTTTTCATTCAAATAAAATAAAACAATTGTGTTCCTGCCTCTACAAATGTTATAAAATGTAACACACCTGTTAATTTCCCTTATTTCACTATTCATAGTGGACACTGGGGCTTTGGTACAGATGGGTCCTTCTGTTGTTTCTTTTAAGTTTGATATATTTTACAGTAGTTGTTGTTGTTTTAAGTATCAAAGTCTCCCTGTCAAATCACCAAATAGTAATGTTTCNTTTTTTTTTTTTTTTTTTTTTTTTTTTTTTACTAAACTTACTGCTGATCCTGTTAAATACGATTGCTGGCATTTTTGTATGGAAAATTGCAAGTCTTCTGGATTCTTTAGTCACCAGATAACTTGTGTTTATGTAGTTAGTGATTATTCACTACTGCATTTTGATGCTTTGTACTCTGATGAAAATGTAGTAACAAGAATAAAGTATTTCTAGAGTTAACTGTACAGAGTTTTTTGGGGTGGGGAAGAGTATCCTTTTTTTTTTTTGAGGGGTGGGAATTTGAGGAACCACCATTATTAATATAGTAGTGTGTAACTAATATTTTAAAACATTTCAATTTAACTTGTATTTAAGGTTGATAAAAATTATGAATGAATCAACCTGGGCTTTAGGTGAAAAGGTTTTCAAATTTAAAGCTTTTGTGCCCCTGATGGGATTATTTCAGTGGTTGACTGAAACATTTAAAGGAAGGAAAATATTTCTTTAACTCTAAACAGAGGGAATTGAGCTGGGAATTGGGAACAGAGGGGAAGAAAAAACTTTAAACCCCCCTCTGATTATGATTATCATGAAACTGAGCTTTGCTTCGAGATTTTAACCAATGCTATGTTTTCATAATTTAATTGGTATTTATTTTCTCAGACGTAACTGATTTGGGTTTCTTAGAAGATGCCTATAACAAACTGGATCCATCAATAAGTAGCTCATTTACAGCATTACTGTACTCAGTCGTGAGAAGTTTAATTGCAGTTTGCTTCCATCGTTTTTCTTGACAGCTGTTGAAAATAACGTGGTAGAATTGGATTTATACCGACTTCTAGGAAGCAGATATTTGTTCAAAAGCAGTCGGGGAGTGCAAAGATCCATGCCAATATTCAGAATTCATATTTCCCTTGAATGGAAGGTTGTGATAAAATGGTACATGGTGTGTTTTCATTGCCTGTTGAAAGACTTTCATGCAGTTAAAATAAGCATTTTGATGGTGGTTGAATTAAGAGTTTTTGTCAGTCTCTTCTCATCATGGATGATTAGACTAAAACGTCTGCTTGTCTTGACTTGAGATCACCACAGCTTCAGATAACATGCTTTGTGATTGAAGGTCGAAATATTTTGAATTCTAATAGGCTGCCAGATGAATTGCTTGAAATAGACTGTAAAATTTCAAGGCTTCCTTTTCCATCTGCTGTGAAAAGAACCATTGGGAATGGTTGAGCTTGATGATCATAGAATTACGGGATGGTGATTCTAAAACCCTCAAAGGGAAGTTGCTATGGAGATCTAGTTCCAAACTGTGAAATGATTCACCTCTGAAAGGCTTCAGGGTCTGAGAAGCTGAACACATCATTGTTCAGGTGGTCATTGGTTAGGAAATTGCTGGTGCCTGTGTAATCAGCACTCCTGTGGTAGTTAACGATCTAAAAAGGTTTGTTCTGAATGATGTGGGACAACAGCAATGTGCATAAGATGGCTTCTCTCAATCATAGTTTGCTCAGCCTGGTGCTTGTAAAAATACAGTGAGCTAAATGGCAGAGAAATGAACTGCTTCATTGAGGAAGTCTTTTAAAAACAAAATTCTTTTCTGTGATGGATTTGACATCTAAAGTAAAAGGAGAAGAACTGTTTCAGCTTAAAAAGCTGTGGTTAGATGTTACAAAAGTATCACATTTATATATTTATTTTGCAAGGAGCAGAATGGCGGGGCTGTGTATTTGTGTTTGCTTGCAGGGTAAAGGAGTAGAACTGTTGGAAATTAAGATTTCTACCCAGTCACGCCTCGGGAACATAATGAAGTAGGCTCAATATGCTCATGTTGTTCCCCCCCCTCCCCCCCCCAATTTTGGGGCCTGCCAGATACTGTGCTTTGACAATCATGGAAAAAAACCACCCTG